>JAVTVY010033907.1:0-155086 GCA_036873755.1 Hanleya hanleyi
CAATCGAATTATTTCCACTGAATGCAGTCATAGTGCAGATCCCTTTCGCTGCTTAGTTCATAAAGACAGATTTAAATGTTTCCATATGAGCGAAGCGAGGCAAAAACATTTTTCTGAAATGTATTTCCTAATATCAATTTGACTCATTCCAGAGCATTGATGAAAGTTTGAATAAGATGTTAAAATATAGGAAATGAAGGTGGTTTTGGCTTACATAAAGGAAAATATAGGGAAGCCTAAAAAATGTAGGAAATATAGAAGTCCCTTGAAGGCTTGAATTTGTACAATATCAGTTCTGACATCTCCTCACGGAATCTAAAGGAATGATACAACCCTAGGAAGAAAGTTGACTGAATTGGACTCTTAGTGGACTGTTTACGAAGATTTAGGTTCATTGAAACTGTTCACGTGATCTTTAGTATTGTGGTAAGCCTAAAGCTGTTGCGGCTTGCACCACATTTTGTAACTGTGTTTATTATTTGGTTGGTTAATTATATAAATTTTTTAACTGAACCATCTGGTCTTTTGTTGTGACCTTGACCTTTGACCTCAAAAAGGATAAAGTATACCCAAAGTTTGGTACTAATCCATGAAATGGAACTGGACATATTTCACAAACACAATAGACAAACAGACAGACAGACAGACAAACAGAAATCGTTATCACATTATATGACCTCATTTCACATATAAAAATAATTTAGTCAGATAAACTGATTCCGACTCACCTGGTTATTGGTGAATACTCTGAAGACAAAGATATCAGCATCAGGAGCAAAACCCAGACATTCTCTGTTACTGGCTATTACCCCTGCTACAAACGTCCCATGGCCCAAACCTGAACAAGATTACAAATATTAGGTCATACATGATTAGACTTGAGGGATAGTCGTCAGATTCTCACCTTCTCAAGCTAACAATGGGGCAGATTTTATGACATTCACGTCCGTTCAATACTCAATCATGAAGAAATATTTTACAAAAGTTATATACATCAGTTATAGTCATTGGTTACCAGATTTCATATCCTTTCCTATGTTGTAGTTTAGTACCAATAAATAGATATATTGGCTATTTGGTGGAATAGAATACAAATTATAAATACACATACAGAAATTCAGGCTAAGTGACTCTACCGGCATTTGTGAACGTTTATAGTTTGATGAGTGAAATGTGCTGATTACAGTTGGACCTGTATCTACTCTATGTGACATTTTCACCCAACTTCAGAATCAACCTTTTGTGGAACTCCGAATTTTAAAAACCAGTACTTCAGAACATCTGGTCAGAATTGAAGTCATTTTAATTAACTCCCACGATTGTTAGGTTCACCCATATATCACATGGGACCCGATATTGGCAAATTTATTTTCAAATGGATTTTCATGAAATTTGGAAATAATTATTTATATTTTGACATGGTGCTTCGTAATAGTGATGTGAGACTAGTCAGGTGCACAAAAATGGAGAAAACATTGACAAGGAGAATATGTTACAAACAAAGATTATTACTCACCATCATCCAGTGTTTTCTCATTGGTCCAATTTGTACGATCCTTTATTCTTCCTTTCTTAAAATGACTGTGATCTGAAGCCAGTCCTGTGTCAAAAATTGCAACCTTGACACCAGACCCTTGAAGAAATATAAATCAGCGAATTTAGCTGTCAGACGAAACAAAGAAATTACCATTCTTAAATACCAACACAAACTGTTTTGAAAACCAATGTTCAAAGGGAGACCATTATGTTCATCTGAAAGGAGAGTTATTTCCCTTTGACCATTATTGTTTTTCTATGAATAACTAAATGGCTGAAAGGAAGGATATCTCTAAATAGAGGATAACTTTCCATTGTCAAATATTGAGAAGGACTCTAATCACATACAATATCCAGGCAACTAATATGGTCAATTAAGTTGGCAAACAGGTGAACATGTGTACCTGTGAATCCCATGTTCCAAAGCATTTCTGCTTGCAATGCATTGGCAATCTGAAATTGAATTAAAATCAATAATATAGTACAGGACCAAATTAAATGTAGGGCTTGCTCATTTTATACATGTATTCTTTTTACAGTAGATATGGTAACTCTTAACTAGGAAGTTAAGGCTGGAAGTTAAAGCTCAAGTTACTTCAGACAGCAGAGAGGCACTGAAACCAGTAGTTTTATTAGAAATAACGGGTAATGCATTGAAGTTTCCTCTAGTAGACAGGCACATGCCAAATTCCACAATAATTATATATTTTTATTCATACGTAGTTTAAAATAATGTTCAGAGAGAAGTTAAAAGTTGACAATTCTTAGCTTAGTTTAACTATGTGGAGGTAAATTTTACTGGATAGTGATTTTTTGTCAATTGAATTCAGGCTTCTTTCTTATCTTGGCTACTATAGACAAACCTGTCTTGGTACAGCTCTCAGTAAATTCCTATTCCTGTGTCGTACTGGGTCTTTCCAGGGTTTATCTCCTGCTTGTTTTTCTCCTGGTGGTTTCTCCCCCTGAGATAGCTCTTCCTGTATATTGGGTTTAAAATCCTATAAATATATTTCAACTCCACTTTAATGCCAGGTGAAACAATGAAATAGTAGAATATTTTTCATAATACCTACAACCATTTTTCATAACACCTGCAACCAAGTCAAGGAGATGTTAACAGTTCAAACACTTCAAGGTACATGAATCGAAGTCATTAATTTGAGTGTGATCACAACACACTCTTAAAATTGATCTAGTTGCGTAGAAACAACTCTCCTTACAACAACAGCAACTCGATATAATACATGTAGAAGCCTCCACGAGTGTCATTTACACTCTGGAATCATATTAATTAGAGGTGTGGGATGTTTTTAAAAATGAAAGACTGGACTCTTAAGAACTGTTTCTTCACTATTGTTCTTCCCATGAGAAAGATATTGAAAAAATACCAGTAACACAGGCAGTAGTTTCCCTCAAGGACCGATTCAGGTCACCTAAAACTTAATTCAAGAGACAGGACATTCAAAGCTATAGGTAAGATTCATAATGTTATCCATCTAAGGGATCCCGTCCAATCATATGGTCTCAGTTCATCTCTATCGGTGTGTTCTCCCTGTTTTGTTTCAGAGTACAAGCTAGTCAAATACCATGTTGATCCATATCAAAGACAGTTGATTAATAACCGATGAATTTCACATCTACCTTGATAACCCGAGAGCATCCAATTGAGATCAAAATGAGAGCAAACTCAGAGAAATCTACAGTCATCCAGGTTCAGCTCTCCAAGTCTTAGCCCAAAAATTTATCAATTGATCTTGAGGGCACCAAAAATTGGGTCTTGATTGATTGGCTGTGATCTTTCAGTGTGTTAATAATTATTTCTCATCAAGACTGATTAAATGTAACTCTGCATGTGCCTAGTATTCACCTTAGATTCATGTAATTTTTTCTTGTTGGGCATCTTTGGTGCAGGTTTCTTTTTGGATTCACAAGCAGCTTTGCTTCCTTTACCACAAGGTACAGATTGTTTACTTGCTTTGGAGTCAGGATTGTCCGGGTCATCATCTGACACTGAAAACAAATGCATTCATTTTATGTTATAATTATGTCCCACCAGGCCTGTAGTTTGGGCAAATCTTTGTTTAACTGTTTTGACATAGGCTTTAGAGAACGTCTTGTAATTAGGGCACAAGATCCTTGATCATGGTGATAGAAAGGACATAAGTTGGTGATGCAATTGAAATACACCATTCTCAGTTTATTGTTCTGATCAACCATGTCAGCATGCGGAGGGTTCCAATTGGAACGACACTCCCCCTATGCCATTGCATGGCATGGCATATATGCCATCCTTTCTCTGGTGAGTTCCAGAGAGAATGCTTTCCAACTCAGCGCGCAAAACCTTTTTAAATTTCAAGAAGCATCCTTTCCATTATTATCCTACTCTTGTAGGACAGGATACCGGTATGTTAAATCATGTCATGTCCTAAACCTAGCAGGTTCATTTCCTTACAATGTTTCAACATTCAATAGTCTAACTCCTAACTTGAAGTAATGTTTGTCACATCTCTTACAGACAAATTTGAGGTTGATATCAGCAAGTCTTCTTCAGGGGAGATAACTTTGTTGAAATAAAGGTTGATGCCTATGGTTCAAAATGTCGTGCGTTGACTAGAAACAAAAGACTGATTTTGACCATTAGCTCAAGTTAGCAGCTCTAAGACAATATACCATGTAGAACAGAAGAATGGGGTGTATCATGCACACATGACATACCTTTGAGCAGTTTGAGAGTGCGAGTCACTCGTTTGTGTGGTGTAATCCTTTTCACATTTGGATGACTGCCCAGTGAATCCAGCCCGTATCGATCTCTGTCACTCAACTGTCAAATAGGAAACATTGAAAACCAAATTATTGGCTAAATTTTCATGAAAAAATATATATAAATATATACGTTCAGTGACTGTGTAGGTGACAAAGGCATCTACAATATCACCATCCAGCCTTGAATCCTGAAAATGGCACCAGCTGATAATTGCCTGGGTGGAACTGGTTTTGGGCTGGTTTATTCCTGAACATGCTAAAGGGGCTATATTTTGGTTTCAGGTCTGCTGTAAGCTGCGATACGCTTGAAGGAATTGAGATTCAAAGTTTGTGTTACATTATGGCAGCAAACAGGGTCATGTGATTGATATTAACCAATAGATTAATAGGTAAGAAATTTTTCCTTGCAGATACATCCATATGTAGACTAGAAACCTTCATTGGTAGAACAAGAGCCCATGGGCCTTCAATAAATGCCCGCACAGATCTAATATATGCAATCCCAAATTTGCAAATATACATGTATGATACTGGTTCACAATGATACATTTAGCTTCTTGTTTAAGATTTTGGTGACCCTGATCTTGTATTTGATCTCAGAATCCACTTGTTTGGGATCATATGAGCATACCCAAAGTTTGGTCATAAACCATACCCTAGAAGTACCACATGAAGAACTGAAGTTAATAAGCTCAAGATCAATAAGTTTCTTCATTGCCACAAGTTTGAGATATATCTGAAATTCTGCCACATTCTGCGGTCCTGTACTGAAGCTTATAGCCCGGCGGACATCAATATTTTCAACTATTACCTGATGGTCAGGCTGTACTACATGTAACTTAGACATTTGCAGGATCCTTAGACCTAAAAAATCAATAGACTTTTTCCTTGCAATGAATTTGCGGTACAAGTTATAGTATGGACTTCACAATTTTTGACGATTCCCTGATTATTGTAGCCAGTGACCTTGACCTCAAAATGAGGAGGGTTCTTCATTTGCCCATGGGTATTGGTATAACTGAAGTTTGGTAATAATCAATAACCAAGAACTGAGATAACACAGACAAGAACAGTTAACAGATAGACAAACGGACAGATTGATGGACAGATGGAAAAACCAATAGGCTTCTTATTTGGCATGAGCAAGAGGTACACATAAATGTTATCACAATCCACGTCCTTGAACTTGAGTTATAGGCTAGACATAACAATTTATGACGATTTTCTGATTTTTGGCCTTCGACATACATATTGACTTCAAAATGAATGTGTTTCTTCCTTGTCCCATAGGCAGCAGTTTAGTACCAATCATGGATATCAGGGAAGTAGAGATATATCACAGGTCAAAAGTTACTGGATGACCAGTCTGTTTTACCCATCTTATTCTGGATCAATTTTCTCTCAATTATACTAACTTCACACAATGAAACAGTCTTATCTCTTCAGTGGAAGAGAGAGTGTACTATACAATGGAACCTAATGACCAGTGTTATGGTACAATTCTAGTCAAATTATGGGTTTACACATGTGTCAAACTACAACAAAAAAGTCAGTGATGCAGGTCTGGTCAGGTCACTCACAGTCCATACCAGCTGCTAAGCTAGTACAGAAGCTTCGGTTGGTTTTGGGTCACATCATTCAGAATCCATATACCAGATGCTATTATACTCAAATCTAATACAAAAGTGTTGGTTGGTCTTGGGTGATGTCACTCACAGCCCATACTGGCTGCTGTTATACGGTACTCAAATCAAATCTAGTAGAGAAGCTATGGTCATGATGGTTGGTCTCAGGTGTGGTCACTCCTAGCTCATACCAGCTGCTATTACAGTGAAACCTGAGAACTCCGACCACTGGAAACACCGGAACCTTGTCAACACCGACCAAACTCTCCGGTCCACTTTTTCTCCAATGTTAATTGCCTATACCAAGACCCTGAATACACCGGAACCTGTCCCCATCGGAACCGACCGTGTTTTTAAATGCAAACGTATCTAAACAATGTTAATTGGCCCTGAAAACACCGACGCTGCATGCTACCCGACCGACTGACAACTCACATACCAGGAGGTTGGTCGGTCGATCGTCGACTCGGCTATAATCCGATAAGAACATTCAGCACGCCCAAACATGTAGCAGTCAATTACACGAGGTGTTTGTTTGTCTTTGTCTTTCTTCCATTAACTCACTATACAGTAGTATAATAAATACTGGTCCTACGGGGCCACGCCTGCAATAACACTGGTGAAAATCCAGACTCCCTCGTGGCCGGTTATTCCCCGTCAGACATATTTAACTGTGACGAGACTGGTTTGTTTTTCCGTGCAATGCCGGACAAGACACTCGGAAGAAAAGGGGAGAGTACAAGTAGTGTAAATCCAATCCGCAAATCCAGGCCATGACCAGCATAACAGAGGATATGATCGTGGAGGAGCAGAGCAGGAAAGAGCAATCCACGCTCGATAGGTTTTTCACTAAATATTAAAGTGCTACAACTGACAATTATTAGATGTATTCAAATATTTAAGTTCATTATATTATTATATTGGCGTATTTATATATTTCGCATTGTGTGGACTTGAGTGCTATAGCTCTGGCACCTTACGTGACCTACATTGTACCGCAGTTGCGTCATCTTATACACTTTCCTTCATAACATCTTGTATATATTTTCATCATAAATGTTCATTGTAAATATAAACGATCAACATCATTTATAGTATTCCATATAATTTATTTTTTTTGTGTGTCGAATAAAAAGTATTGTAGCACAGTCCTCGTATTAGCCTGCTTCCTTCCTTCAGCGTTGTTGTTGTTGTTGTCGTCTCTCAGCCACACGCCAAAATCATCAACCCTGAAAAAACCGACACACTGTCAAAACCGACATATTTCTTCGGTCCCGTGCAAGGTCGGTGTATCCAGGTTTCACTGTATACTCAAATCCAGTACAGAAGCTTTGGTTGGTCTTGGGTCATGTCACTCACAGCCCATATCTGCTGCTACTCTTCATGTACTCAAATCTAGTGCAGAAGATTTGGTTGGTCTCGGGTCAGGTCACATACAGCTCCTAACTGTTGCTATAAAACTCGAATCCAGTACAGAATCGAAGTATTGATTGGTCTCAGCAGGTCAGATGTTCATACTAGACGCCATTATACACTGGTTCCCATAAATAATAATATTCTTGAATAAATACTTGAATATGAGGGTAATAGATTTCACAAAATAAATTTAATGCAACAAAGAATATTGAGTCACCTTAATTAACTCGAAGTCACTGGGATAATCATGGGCTGGATTACTGCGGGGAACGATCGTCCAAGATATCACCCCCGAGTCGGTCAGGGCTGCTGATATGAAACGTCTCCTGGCTTGTGCGGTATAATAGCCATTGAAGGTCACAATATACTCTGAACAGGAAGCAGAATAAAACTGTCACAACATGGTTTTCAATAACAATACACAAGATGGAAAATAATGTGATAACTTACATGATTTATGTGAGAAATAAAAAGAGTGATTTACTTTCATGTTATTATGTGACATGATTTTGTCAATCTTACTAAAATAGCAAAGAAATAATGGTTGATCTATATGATATTGGACGATCGACAATGTACTCAACTTCGTGATCTAATAGATTTGATCACCCTATTTTTATGATGGGAAATGTAACTGTGACTGAATTATCAGATAATAATATGTTTAGAAAGCGCAAACTCCAGATCAAGAGAGAGGATGAACGTACCATTTTCAACAATAGAACTGCTGAATTCCATCCGCACTTCTTCAAGGCCAAGTCTGATGTCAGTCTCATTGCAGGGAATCCTGCCAGAGGGGATCTCTGGGAAGTTGCCAGTACTTGTGGACGGGAGCATGTACTGTAGGACAGTCACCAGCAGGGCAAGTGTCCTCAAATGGCTCCCTCGATATCTCATTTTACATGTTTTATTATGGCATCTCTCGGAACCACTTCAATCGCTGAATTAGCATTATGGAATACCCATGATACTCCAGCAAAGAAGTATTGAGTAGTTATGTCAAATTCATTTTGAAATGAATATAGTACATATTAATTTGAGAATCTGCATTCAATGGTAACTCTCTACCAAATATATGGAGCAGAATTTCTCTGAAGATTTTACCCTACATGACAGCGCTGTTAATTATGGTACAGTTGCCATTGCCACTGTACACTCCATCATGTTGAACCAGTTACAATACAATTATAGGCAGAGGAGAAGACTGAATGGGTATTATTGACCAATCAGCTTGCAGAAATGTACTGATTCGCTGGATGGTTGCCTGATTATATTTCCACAAACCAATGAAAATCTACATTTCTCATTCAAAATTTGTATTGACCAATCCAATACTGGGACAGTCTTAAAAGCGGAAGATATCCTCTGATGCACGGCACTTTCTGTACAAATCCAGGCATTAGTCTGTCAGTTGGATATCCATAACAATTACAATGGGTCTGAAATATTCCTCCCATTCACTATTATCATCTGTTCCGTTCTCTGGCATCTTGTACTAGTCCAGATATTTCTCGACCACAGGGATAGGACAACATCCACATCTCCAGGTCCTTTAACCACAGATCTGGAAAATAAAAGTGTGATATTATACTCTGATCTATACAGTATAAGATTCAGAGTACAGATTCATACCAGTATATCGCTGTGGGAAAAAATCATGATGTGCTTAAAGGTTATACCAAATGACTCTATACTACTTTGCATTAAAACATACCCAGTAATGTTCCAAACAACAAATTAGTATTTTTTTCTTGAATAATGTCGTCGAAGTGGGTTTTAGGACACGAATAGCACACATGTGGGAGAAAACGTATTGGAGCCATGACCTCTAGTGCATGACGTCACAACCTGATTACGATTGCGCCGTAAACGTCATAGTCTATGACGTCGGGCGTTGTTACGAAAGATTCACGCAACTGTGGGAGTTCTAGCGTGATGTCGCTGACATTTTGACGTCACAACAGGCATTTGAGCGAAATCGTAATCAGGTTGTGACGTCACACGTCAAGCGGTCACAGCTTTCGCCGTTTTGAAAGGGGTGTGAAAATGTTGCACTTTACTGCTGCTATTTCCAACCTTGGGCAGTTTGAAAACATACAAAAATGTAAAACAAGTCTATATAATCACCTCTACAACAATTTAGCACAAAAAAGTTGCGGATTTTGAGACCATTTTGTATAACCTTTAAGAACCTATTACATGTAGGTGAGAAACAGAAAATCAAGCCTGATGTGAAAAGGACAGAATGGGCGCTATTTAGTCAATATATATTCAGGGCTGTTCTATTTTGATATATGATATTGTGTTTGGATGACACGTCATTTTGTCCTGGATTGTGATGGGTGATATTTCCAATTATTTCCATAATTAGAAACATTTGCATTTTATTATTTTTACAGAAGTTTGTAAAACTGTTTATATTTTTTTTATGAGCAAAGAAAACTCATAATTTCATTTTTTTAATTCATACCTTCTTAATTTTTTCTTGACGTGTATGTTACATGTGTTAATTTGGATTTGTACCTTGATGGATAAATGTGCAGGCCTCCCAGCAGGGTAGAGTAAATTTATTATAGGATATATAGGAATTTGGAATGCAAATTAGATGTTTGTATAGGAGTTTTCCATAAAAATATATGCATTTTCAGAGGAATTTTCAGTTATTTTGGAGACAATTATTAACTTACCAGTGATATTGTTATCGGAATACTCGTGTGACATACATGACATACCAGTTGGTCTAGGTGCAGAGTCTTTGGTCTTTGTCTGAATCACAAAGACTGACAATTGCAGAACTCTTGACACTTTCCCAAGACTGAAATGCTTGGGCTCCACATTGGAGTCTCGAGAAGATGTAGGGAGTACCTGCAGGCGCAGCAGAAGCAATTCAATATTGGGGGGACCAAATCCGAGGGGGGACCAGGAGAGGTGTCTTGGGGTCCTCCCCTTGGAAATGTTGAAAATTTACCCTTCATTTTACACAATTTCAGACAAGATTTTGGTGAAAATTTTCTCAATTTCCGCCTTTCTAACTGCTTCAAATAGGCAAAAAAAAAAATTCCCCAAATATTTGTGGTCAGATGAAATCAGCTTCTCATCCGCTTAAGTCAAAGTCACCATCTAACAACACTGCAAGAATAGGTCACTTCATCAATGTGTAAGTTGTTGCATCAATGCCAAGCTAAAATTGTTTGAATTTTTGGATGCCAAACGTGGCAATTTCTGGCGCTAATTAACGTTTATAACGAAAAAGAGAGGCGGGTATCATATGAAAATGAGAATCCATGAAGACTGTGCTGAGTTAACAAAAAATCAGATAGAACAAACTCTGGGGAAAAGCTGGCAATTCACATGAAGCTGCAATCTAAAACTAGTCACGATAAATTTGGACCTGTGAAGAAAGAAAGATTTTGAAAGAAAAATTTGGATATTCAGATGCTTCTCTACTAATTTTTGACTCATTTCAAGGCACTTCAGTCACAATTATTGGGGGGGGGACCAAGTGATCCTTGCTCCCCTCTCCCTCTTTTCATATATGGGGGCCCGGGATGCCATGCCTGGTCTGCATGCCAGTCTTTAATAACCTTCAATAAAAAACTTGGTAATAATGAATAATCATTTCTACCCTGAACTGGGGCAACATCATCAGAATTCTAGTTGACTTTATCAAAAATATATGTTTTTATATAAGGATTGCAAAAATATTGGGAAAATGTAGGAAATATGTGTCTGTTGACAGGCCTGCATTATGTGAAAATATCACAATCACAAGGGAGCAATTGTAAGAGAGCGAGTGAGGCCCTACTGCACAGACACAGAAGCTTCATGGGAGTGAATAGGTTATAGAAAGATGAATGCATAACAGTGCTCATATCAAGGTCAATGCAAATGTGCAGTAATTGTAATTAATGCAGTGTGATTCACCACCATGTTAAAAATAGTTGAGGTGAACTGACTTTGCTTCTGAATTCACCTCAGCAATTGCCAAATGCCATGGTTATTTTCAAGGGTTGTAGTTTGAGTCTTGGTATGAGCTGTGACCAGCAGCAGGCCAGACGATTTGTACAGGGATGTCACTAAGATTTGAAGTTGCAGGGGGAACCCATGGAAGTAGGCGGTCACAAGAAGTGACATTTAATGTTTCAAAAATAGAAATTACATGGAAAGTAGGAGGCTGTTTTGTTCATTTTGAGTCCTAGTAGGGGGTCAAAAAGGGACTTCCAATGAAATTCCTGTTCATACATGTAGCTAAGTCAACATAGCATTAGTCCGTGCAGGCCTACTGCTAGTATGGGGACCTTCAAATCAAGTTTGGAACACTTTGACTGGTAAAACATGGATGTGTGTTTGCTAGTGTTTTGGCAGGCAGCATGTACATTTCCCCTTATTTCCACTTGATTGGAGGTCAATTCTCATTCCAGGATGATGTCAGTGAAATAAACAACATTCAAAGTGTTTTGAACCGATGTAAACCCAGAATTGACCCCCGATCAAGTGGCAAGAAGGGGAAAGGTACATGCATACTGCGAAAACAATAACAAAACACAGTGACATGTCCATGTTTCACCAGTCTGATTGTTCCAAACTTGATTTGGAGGACAGGTGGATGTCTGTTGCCACTAACACTGATTCCAAATAAGCTTGTGTCGGGGTGTGTGAGGGTTGAATTTCCCCCCGACATGTTTTCGTCTGTCTGGGACTTCTCAGCAGCACATTTATCAGGTCCCTGCAAGGACTAATGCTATGTTAAATTCAGCTAGATGATTTAGTGATTCGGAAGTGTCTAGGCCCAGTGACAAGCCATTCCTGAGTATGTGCATTAACCCCCCCCTCCCCCCTCCCCCCACCCGTAAACATGTCAGGGAAAAGGGCTAACTGGGAATATCCCACTCTGGATATTTTTTTCATACTTCCATATTTTAAAGCTGGCATATTTTGATAGTTTTGCGCAAGATGGCAGCGTTGCTGGCTCTTGTGAAAAAACCGCATGTGCATGAACCTGCCCTTCAGTCTCACACCTAGCATGAATATGCGGTGATATTCCTTACTTCTGGGATCACGATGTGGCTTATTATACAATCGCATTGACACTTTTGCGAAGCAGATTCTATCTTGTTTTTGTAGTTTAGATGCCGAAATTCGCCATTGCCATTTAGTATAAAAATCGGTCAAAATATCCAGATTAGGATATTATCAATCTTAATAAATTAAAATCCTATATGCTTCTCTATCGTATGGTCGCTACATGTAGCGACCATACGATAGAGAAGCATATAGGATTTTAATTTATTAAGATTGAGGATATTATTAGATATTCAGGTTTTCCCCAGGGCAAGGATTCATTAGAAGGGAGTAGGCGTCCCTTTTTGGCCCCCTACTATGATCAAAATGGCCCAAAACACCTGCTTACTTTCTACATAATATGTATACTTGAAACACTAAATGTCACTTCTTGTGGCCGCCTACTCCCATGCCTTTCACCGCATTTTGCTACTGCACTGTGAGAAAGGCGTGCCACAACACGATCTGCTTTCTTTCGGAAATCGACTTATGTGTCGGATACTTCAGTGAAAGGAATGCAGTATAACTTTATTCCATTAAATTTTGATGAGTGAGCGAAAGTTATTCCATAAATATTGAGATATGGTCAGCTGAATTTTCGAAGCCAGAGTGTCGTTTCCAATCGCACATGCAGGGCATGCATTTACTATAAAACTTTGTTAGACCACCGGGCTGGTAGATTTCATTATACAAAGCTAAAATTTTTGAATTATAACAAGCCAGTCGGGCTGGTTAGCTAGTTCTAGAATTAAATTCAGCCAGCCAAGTTCTAAATTCACCAGCCATGGGCATTTCGAACCCTGACAGTTGTTGTTTTTTATATACCCCGAGAAGCGAAACATCAGTCAGGGTATATGGGTTTATAATTCAATTTAATTTATTGTGCCTACTGGTACACAAAGGTGCCCACATGGGGCAAGGTATACGACCCAACCTTTTTAATACAAATTTGCTAGTGGGGTAATAAATTTC
Source organism: Hanleya hanleyi (assembly GCA_036873755.1). Classification (NCBI taxonomy): domain Eukaryota; kingdom Metazoa; phylum Mollusca; class Polyplacophora; order Lepidopleurida; family Hanleyidae; genus Hanleya; species Hanleya hanleyi. The sequence continues at coordinate 13,374 of JAVTVY010033907.1, forward strand.
AATATCCAGACTTAGATTTAATATCTCAAGTGGGATAGTAGTAGTAGGTTCGGAAATCCCTCCTGTCATCTAGGAGCACCCTCCTTAGATATAAGGATATATCCCAGTTGGTCCTTTGCTCTGACCTGGTAAGCACTAACCCAGAAACTCTGGCTGTGATAGGTAAATTTAGGGTAAGGGGGCGTGGCATTCCTATCACAGCCGAGATCGAGGGTGGGTTAAATTTTAGCGATAAAAATTTGACTGGCGAAGAGCAACTTTTCGCTGACGAAAATAACGAAACGGGAGAGAAAAAATATGCCAATTTGATACAGTTTGACCGACCTGAGCTTCTTTCACCATGTACCATCTCTAATGACTGTTTGGGACTCCAACAAATTAGTGACGACGAAGAAAACACAATAAACGCTCGATTTCGATGTTTACCGCCATTTCCTCAGATTACAGCTCGACGAGACTTGGCCGCGCGTGCGCACTAGTATCGATGACCTTTCTGATCTGACTATGGTGAAATGGACGAGTCACGTGGTCAGAAAGGTCAATCGCGTTGGAAATCTCGAGCTCTCAACGAGACCGAAAATGGCGGCAACTTGACGAGTTAGATGACAAAATTAGAGTTTGGAAGAAGATTTCGTCTAACGGAATGAGTCATTAGTTGATTATCAAAGTTCTGGAGATGCCAAATCATATTATTTATTCGATAAAATGCTTTTCGTGCCTTCGTCTCAATTCCCCACGCCGTGTGCAGTTGAAGATCTCGAGCGACTGACGTCTTATTTATTTTTTTCCTTTTCGGTGTGTATATGTGATTCGGGCTAAAGGGGTCAGCAACAACAATAATAAAAAAAAAAAAATAGACCCCTTAGCCGATGTTTTCGGGCTAGGTAAGCACATGCATGTGGAGGGTAGATAATTCATGTAGGGAGATATTGTCCGAGTCTTTGTGCAGCTGAAAAGGCTCAAGTCTAGACCACATTGTTGTCCCTAGACTTGGCTACTGTATGCATTGTTTCGGGATTCTTACATGAGGAGTATGAACCATGCGGAGACAGGGCATGAGACGAGCCCGAGTCGCACACTCAGTCGGTCTATCCTCTTTCGATTCTATGTTGATTTTATCCAAACTAGAGTTTGTTTTCACGTACGATCATTATGATAATTAATGGAACAATGAACTCTACGTTAAGTTTAACAATTATAGGAAGTCAAACTAATCGTAATCTTCTTACAATACTCGTGACACCAATCAACTTTTACAGCTTTCTTCCAATCGTCGCCATTTTCTGGAATGCCATTTCCTTGCAAAAGTACCTAGGGTAAAATGTTAGATAGGGAAATTTAATATCGCGCTTTGAATAGCAATTATGATATAGAATATTCGCTTTTGGTATTTTTTTTATGTAGAATTCTGCATTATAAGATTAACGGACTAACATTCTTCCAAAATAACCCCTAATTATTAGCAATAATCAGTCAACAATGTATTACCCGTAGGGTATAATTTAACGAATGAACGACCAGCCGCCTGGAATTAGGAATTCTGGGAATTCAAGATGGAAACTACAATGTTGTGAAAAAGGACAGATTATTTTCCTAATCATTTCCAAATGTCGAGCTAAAGACCTCGAATATTATGGCTATATTACTGTTAATGACAAGACGCGTTCATAGAATCCAATTCAGCGCAGGTTTGAGGTAATGTCTTTTCTTTTGAATAAGGGCAACGGAAAAAAACATGGTGTTGTTGTTGCGAAACGTGTGCTCGCCAAGAACTTCATATAATAATTTACAGATCTTCTAGGTTGTCTGTCATATAAACTACGGGAATTATTACAAAAACATGGAAGTATGGACCAAGGTAATAATGTCGTCGTCACCACACTAATGGCAATCAAAATCAGTGCGAAATAGGCCTAGTGCCTGGGCATATCGCCTGAGCAATTGTACAGGTTGGGGAAAATACCTTGATCGAGGTTATATAACTTTATCAGGGTATTATACCTCGATTGAGGTATAGGCCTATACCTCGATTGGGGTATAGGGTAGCCCTTGTTGGCGTGACCAGGGGATGATCACGCCATTGCGTTGGAGAAACCAAGCTATAGCTCACGAGCAACAACAACATTCCATTTCATGTAATTCGACAGAAATAGATATTTAAAACGTACCTTATACCATGAACTTCAATAATGTACACACACAAACTCCTCACGAAGGCACAGAGGTTAGGAAAAAATAAGTGTCTCGGAGTTGTTGTTGTTCCTCGGGACAAACATAACGTCTTCCCTGCTCAACTCCGTGAGCACGTGTTGTTTTGCGGAAGCCTGAGACTCTCGCCGAGGGTTTACCCAAAATGCAAACCGCGCACATGTTCGGAAACAAATTCGTCCACTGGTAAACAACATGTCAGCTGTTAGGAGGGCCATCAATTCTGTTGCTTCTTGGCACAAACATACTTCAAAATATTCCTTTGTTCCGTTTTGAGTGAATAATTCCGTTTTGAGTGAATAATTCAAATTCAAGTTTGACATGTTGTTTGCCAGTGGACGAATTTCTTTCCGAACACGTGCGCGGTTTGCATTTTGGGTAATCCTCGTGCGCGCAAAGGAAAGGAAAGTCAGATGGCGTGAAGCGAGGAGGAAGGACGTTTTTATGTGTGCCGAGAAACAACAACAATCCTGAGTCACTTGTTTTTTTCCCCTACCCTCTATGTATTTGTGAGCAGATTGTGTGTGTATATGGATAAGTTGATGGAATAAGGTACATGTACGTATTTATTCATGTATTTGGGTCGAATTTCATGAGTTGAATTTTGCTGTTTGCCGTGCGCTGTAGCTTGGTTTCTCCGACCCAATGGCGTGAGCATCCCCTGGTCACGCCAACAAGGGCTAGGGTATAGGGCTATTTCAACTTCTGGAAAATGTGGACATCCACACATACCCCAGACTGCATGGATCTTTCAACAACATCTATGGCTTCATTGTTCCATGATTTTCACTGCAACTTATTGCTTCGTTTTATGCGACTAATCAGTCAAATTAGCCACTCTAATATTTCAAAAATGAAACATGGCTTCAAATGACATATTCGGTGAAATGTATTATGTAAATGAAAATGGCATGTGATGGCATACTTCCATCTCAAAGTCAAATCAAAGTTGCATGAATGTAGATGCACTGACTGATGAATAAATTAGATTAAATTGTCTGAAGCAATGCACAATCTCCTAGCATGTGCACACATGGCAGAGTCATAATACCCAGAGCAGAGGTCTTTTTTTCATGTATACATGCTAGCAGTTTTGATTATGTGTCTGTCAGTTAAATTTGATTTATTAACTAGGCATTGCCTCTCAAATCCTGCAATTTGCACATGACCTTGACATGGAAGTATGCCACCACATGCTATTTTCATTTACAGAATAAATGTCACCGAATATGTCATTAGAAGCCATGTTTCATTTTTGAAATATTGAAGTGGCTAATTTGAATGATTAGTCACATAAAACGAAGCAAAACGTTGCCGTAAAAATCATGGAACGATGAAGCCATAGATGCTGTTGAAAGATTCATGCAGTCCGGCATATGTGTGGATGTTCACATTTTCCATAAATATATAAAACTGAAGTTGACATAGCCCTATACCCCAATCGAGGTATAGGCCTATACCTCGATCGAGGTATAATACCCCGATCAAGGAATAATACCTCGATCAATGTATTTTCCCCAACCTGTTGTAACCCCATAAACAGATAAACTGATAAACAGGTCGGGGAAGAACCAGTCAAGGAAAAGGACTAACTGGGATATATATCCCAATTGGGATAAAATATCCCACTTTGGATATTTTTTTACACTTCCATATTTTCAAGCTAGCATATTTTGCTAGTTATTCGGTTCGTATAAAGACATACAACAGTGGTGAGTGATGGGAAGTATACTGCAACAACAACACAAAATTATAATGCACATAATCGCAATATTACAGAGAATAATTTCGGCGAGGAAAAGTCGGCAAAATTATACAATCGCATTGGCAGTTTTGTGAAGTACATTCTATCTTGTCTTTGTAGTTTAGATACCGAAATTCGACATTGCAGTTTAGTATGAAAATCAGTTAAAATATCTCAATAAGGATATATTTCAATATCCAAACTTGGATTTAATATCCCAAGTGGGATATATATCCCAGTTAGTCCTTTGCTCTGACCTGAAGAAGACTAACTTGGATATATATATATATATACCCCACTTTGGATATTTTTCTATATTTCCCTATTTTCAGGCTGGCATATTTTTCTAGTTTTTCAGTTCTTCAGACAGTTTTTCAAACATTCAACAGTGGTGAATGTTGAAAATTGGTAGTTTTGTGAAGTAGATTCTATCTTGTTGCTGTAGTTTAGATATCGAAATTCGCCAATTGTCGTTTAGTATAAAAATTGGTCAAAATATCCCAATTAAGATATATATCAATATCCGAACTTGGACATAATAGTCCTTTACTCTGACCTGATGAACATGATGATGTCCTGGCTGTGTTACATGTCAAACCAGTGACTTTGTCGCGCGGTGGACCCCTGTGAATATATATCCGGAAACACGAGCTGTTTACAAAACTATTACATTGAAAATTCCATTCCGAACACAGCTTCATAATCAGTTGTACAGCATCGTAAAATACTTTTAGGCTTATGGGAACATTCAGTAGACGCTTTGCGCGAACACATCGCCACCAAATAAAAGTATGAAACCCCGATAAAACATTTTTCAACTCTAATGGCGTGAACATTGGAAAGAAACATGCTATGTGTGATCTCAAATATCAAATCTGGTCGAATATGCCAGGCGTATGTTGAAGTCCCAAGAATTTTTGTTAAAAAAACAATCCTATCTCTGAGAGGTGGTAACGAAACTAATTTATGATTTTTATAAACAATGAAGTTATAATAAACTGGGTTTTCAAGGCGTGTCCATACACTTATGTCATATTCCTATTTCAACAAATAACTTTGTTCACATGTATTTCTAAATATTCACAACTTTTGTATGTATCGCTGCATTGATTGATCAGTGTAAATATCTTTATCTTTGACAGGCTGAGCTGAATCAATGGAGAATGGATGGCACAGGGAAGCAGAAGAAAGGGGCCAAGGGTGGAATTGCTGAGCGCAACTACTCGAACTCCTCTGTGAGCAGAGGAACAAGATCCATGCCCCATGGAATTGCCGCATTGTCCAATTTAGCTGATACAGCATGTTCAAGAGGCGATGAAATGTTTAACGGTGTCCTTGCTGATGATTCAGCCCTTATAAGGCAGAATTCAGGACCCGCATCCTTGGGTTTTCGATCGGGTAGCAGCGATGTGGCTGATTTCTACTGCCCTCTGGCTGATTCCATGGAGTGGATAGATGGCCCAGAAAGTGAACCAGTTGATCTTGCTGTTAAGCCATCAGAAGAGGTGTATGCAGAGCGATTGCAGCAACCTGATCAAACAATTGGTTCCAGAAAATGGAAGTGGAAGCAGTCATGTTCTGGAAGCACGCGATCAGGGCCGGCGATGGTTTCAAATGGCTGGCAGCAGGAAAACCACGTCACAGAGGCCTGGCATGAGAAGACTGTGCGAAGTCTACTCGGTTGTGCCTCCATACAAACGTCTCAACCAGATTTGACGCAGTTGTCTCACAGTGAAATGGGGTACACTGCGTCGGATACGGTGACCTTACCGGAAGTAAACACGACCAAGGTCGGAAACAGCTGTTTCTATGTGCCCTCATCAACTTTACATTTGTACGAAATGGACCTAGTGGAAGCTGCGCAGACCGAATCTGCCATAACTTTAGAGCCTGGTGTGATGAATGTAATGAGCTCTGTGAAAGACAAGGGGAAGTTTAGACTGCCTAATGGATTATCTATTAATCACAGCTGTTCAGGCTCTGGTATCTTGAATGGCTCGTCAATTCATTCGGCTGATTCCTTGAACAGAGGACAAAAAGGCAAACAGAATGTGAATTTAGTTGAAGATAAAATCAGTCATGGAGCTGGTTCCAGTATTACACAATGCGGACCAAACCCTTTACATTCTGATTCTGTAGAACAGTCAATAATAACACATGAACATGCTGGAAGTAATGAGAAGGTTGATAATTTTGACGATTTTGAGCATGTCACAAGAGAGCCAATGGAATATGTCTCAGCTTGGCACTCGAATAATCACAGACGAGATGAGCCTGGTCATAATGATTGTTCATTATTGGTAAGTAACAGGACGCATTCTCCAACGTCTGGTGATACGGGGAATTATGTAACTATGGATAGAAATGTGATGGCAAGTGACCAACCTGTGGAGAATGGTGTATCATTACATGTGTCGGATGGTAATGATGGCCTTGTGGGAGACCGGACGTTTGATGATAATTTACATGTAAGCTTACATGAAGAACAGTCTGCGTATGCATATGGCATACAGATAACCGATACGTGGAGTGAGTCGACATTTAGTGCTAGTAACCATGGTAACAATGCTACATGTGATTCTGATGGTGCTTCTCCTTTTTCCTATAACTTCATGGACATGTCAGTCGCACAAGCCAGCCATTGTAAATATTGTGAACGAAGCAAGGAGCTGGATAAAGTGTTCTTTGCTTCGGGGAATTGTGACAATAATGATGATGTAGGTGACTTCATCGAAGCTGATATTGCTCAACGGGTGGAGGAGACCTCATCCAGTCATGACGGGTCAGGAACTTCGACATCGTCAAACGAGGAGGACAATGTGTTACTGTGTCAAGAAGAAAAAGTCGAGACAGATTTTATATGTACGGATGAAGATCAGGATGCTCTGAGAATTAGGGGCTTAGAGGAATTTGAACCCACCACTGGAGCGCTTCATCACCCCCAGGAAGATGACCTGGGTCATGATGGTGTGTTCTTCAGTTACGCCCCTAACCAACACCCTTCATCAATGCCAGGAATGTTCCGGCGGGATCCACGGACATGCTATGGTGGTGCTAGTCATGAACGAAAGCCAGATAATTCCTTTCTCGATCGGCACTATCCCAGACAACGTGGAGCTTGTCGTTCAGATTCTTCTTCCATTGCGAAGCAGAGCAGCAGTGATAGCGAAATCAGTAACCTGGCCTTCTCTGATTCGTCCCTGCTTATCTCCCCTGAGGTGGACATGATAGGGTTTGATCTGCTCGTATCCGCTGCCGATGTTGACAGAGCTGTCCAGGTTGAGCAGCTAAGTGGCAGTGATGTCAATGGATGCGCCAATAACGGGGGCTCTCTGCGGAGAAATTCTAGCGAGGAAGGATTTCACGAGGCCCAAGATGATGAGCTCGGGGCCTACGAGGCTTCGGCCGCTCATGGAGAGGGTGCATATTCGTGTACCAATGACTTGAGTAGTACGTCTGAGTTACAGATCACTGATTCAGATGTAATTTGCCCTTCTCCTGGGGCATGTGCGGACTCGCATGGGCTGAATGTAAATTTGAGAGACCCTGTCCCTCCCCCAACAGTGCCAGAAGATGGCATAGACGAGGCTTGTATTCTAACTTATGACCAGACGCACCACGAAAAATCAAAATGTAGAAATCGACGAAGGAAAGAGTGTGAAAGACAAGATAATATCCGGCTGGCAGAAAGGCAACGGGAGATCAGTTCTGCACCTGCTTGTGCTCCAACTTCAAGAGTACAGGCTTCACAACAACACCAACATACGAACAATATTGTGGACGAGGAAGCATATGCATGTTGTTCATCCACAAGGGCTGATAACTCCAAACCAGAGACTTCTCCACTCATCAGGCTGATCAGGTAATACTTGGTGTGACTGCTATACATCATACATCTCTCCTCTTCTCTGCTTAGAAATATGCACCAATTTCATAGGTCAATGTAGGGAAGGAACATAGATCTTCTTTAGAGCTATGGATGGAAATGGTGTACACATTATCAATTGGAGAAGTTGTTTGTTAGAACATAGGGGATGTTTGGAGTGGCGCTACATATTTATGTGGTTAGTTCCCCTCGCTTGTCACATCAAATAGCCTCTAGGCATGCTAGGCTAGAGGCAGAAATGTAACAGGGCTAACAACTGATGTCACCGGGAGTGATGTCAGGCTCTTGTGAACATGCGAAGTGACCAGCTTCAGTAAAGTTTTCTCTTCCTACATTTCCAGGTATCTCCAACACTAAATCCCAGTCTCATAATCCTGATTCAACAATATATATTTATAAGTGCATCGAAGACACTAAATTAATGTGGAATGAATCTACATTGATTAATTAGAGAAATACTTTATCTGGAATGCTTTAAACATGTTACTCCCCCTTCTCCACTTTAATTCTTAGACAGTACGAATTGCTCCGGCGCATCAACGAGTACACTGACATGCGACTCTCCATGTAATTTTGTAGTTCGTAATCTCTCTAGCCTATACTTACAACATTGGGCAGATATACATTGATTTACATTGTAACTACTGATAACCGGTGTATGACCATCTGATCAATGTATTGTGTAGGGAGGAGGAGAGTGAGGAGGAGGCTGAGAATGGGACTGGGAGCCCAGAGGTCCTACTGGACCAGAGTAGAGGGGGTATAGCTGAGGCTGACGTACAGTCATTACTCGCCAATATACTCGAACGTAAACAGGTAAGGAACATGAATACTGTTTTCCAGGATTAGAGTAATGTACATGTATACATATATATCACAAGCTCTTAAGGCTCATCAGTTACTTTAGCTTTACTCTTGGGTCATTCCACAGGTTACATAGCAGCCGGGTTGAAAAAACAATATTTCAGCTCTGGAGAGTTTACACAGTCCTTTCCATCCTTTTTGACGTTAATCATGTTGAGGTACTGGTAGCACATATGAAACAATGTCTTCTTGGACTGATTTTGACTTCCTCTAATCATGCTAATTGACATGACTAATGCTAGAACAACAAACAGATGCAATATGTTACCTTCAGAGTTTTAACCAGTCATGAGTCTCGAGATCTTTGAGACATCCTTAATTATTCTGAAAATCTGGAAATGTAATACGGAAGGGATAGAAGTGAGACACCATTCTTGTTAGAAAAACAAGGTCTGTTCTCATATCCTAGCTGAAACCCTGTTTACAAATACATTTGGACCATTTCTGTTGAATTGACCTGTGTATTAATGCCAATTGATGTAGATGTACATGAAAAGTTGAAACACTTCATTAAACCCACCTCAAATATCTGTACTAATACTTTCTCTGTTGATTCCAGCTACGGGACTATTACAAATTTGGAGACAAGCTGAAGAAGGGTAAAAACCATGAGAAAATAGACAAGGTGATGTTATGGAGTGAATATGAGGCCTATGTGCTGCAGGTGAAGCAGATTGGGACCTCAGCTTGTGGACCTACAGCAGTGATGAACATTTTGGTAAGTACACAGGGTATGAAATAGACAAACAAATTCTAGTTGCCCATCGGCAACCACCACATCCAATTGTATTGCAATTCGGGCAGAATTTGGTTACCCAAAGGAAATTTAGGTTGCCCTGGGCAACCGGGCAAAGGGCTATTTCGCACCCTGGTACAGGTCTCCTCACTCCTCCCTGGCTGCGTTTGGAGGAGCTTTTCTCTGGAAAACTGACCAAAAAAATAAATGTGACTGAAAAGTTTAGCATTGTTGCGACGTTTCGTTAGAAACTGAGAAAAATATAACAAAGACATGTAGAAAGTTGAATTATTTCAAGGACAGAGTGTCGTTGAAAACACTTCATAGATCACCAGAAATATAAGCATTTTAAGCTTGTTTACGCAGTGAACACATTTGGAGAAAAATATCAAGTCATATTTGTGGGAGAAAGAAATAGTCTGCTGTAGGCATGACCTGTTGATACGTAAAGATTTAATGTGTCACTTGTGGCATCCATTTTGTGTGTATGTAGACTATAGCATATATCCTACATATTCTATGTACAATGTACATATGTTTATTTTCCTCCTCACAGAAAGGTTTGGATTGGTCTGTAAAGAAGGATGATGTGTGTGAGGCCATACAGACTAACCTGCGAGATGAGACTGCTCCCATTCCCGAGTACCTCTTCTCACGCTTCATGGCAGGTAAGAGCTTGTGACACTGAGATACAACCAAACAGATGCACACTTTTACTGACAGTAGCCTGTAGGGATATGTGGTCCCCATTTAGTTTATTTTTCCCAAGCACAAGTTCATTTACTCCATTTTTTATTTTCAGCTGATTTGTGTTCTCTACCAGTTCATTGAACACATTCAGCAACATAGTACTCTCATCCACCTGTACAATAATCCACTCCAGTAAGGCCGTTGTTAATTAATTCTTTGTTTCTCGTAACCTTGCTTTTGAAAATAGACATGCTGAGGGCGATAATTATTAATTATTAATTATTACCTAGCGAGAAAAAAAAAAAAAAATACTAAAACAAAACTTGGGATGCAAAATTTGAAAATATAAAACCTTTTACTGGACTAGATTTATCAAACAAAACCTCTGCTAGAGGAACAGTGACCTGCTAATTAAATGAATAATGCATACATAATAACCATTAAAAAGAAATCACAGATCACAATCCCTAGACAGGACTCTTTGACATAAAATACATTATGTGAGGTGTCATATATGGAGCTAATTTAGAACTGGCTTCCATCAGATTAGTACTGGCTAACAATATTAAATCAGCCTTCACCAAAGCAACCATAAATAGTAATAATATTAATCCTAATTTTTTAGGATTCATAAATTTTACTATAATACACCTGTCCTAAGCAAGTCACTGGTCAACAACAACAACAACAGCTTTGGTCTAATCACGATGCCTTCTTCTGATTTTCAGAGTCAGTATTAAAAGACTTGCAAGTCCGCCACTGTGGATTCTTGATCCATGGCACTGAGTGATTTATAGATTTATAGAATTTATTTGCTGATTACAAGCGCCCATATAAGGCAGGAGAATCATCGACAGAAGTTTCAAATCTGCCTTGGAAAGAGAACGCTCGATGACAGAGCTGGCGGTCGTCTTTTCAGAGAACAGGAAAGTTGTGAATTTAACATAAAACTGACCGTTTGTTGAAGCTATCGTGGCTCCGTTGGCCAAAATCATTTTGATCAACACCAGGATGAATGCGATCAACCATGCGGACATTTTCATTTTTTTTCGTTGCGCGGTGTACGAGGAACGAAAGGGTGTATGGTGAACATACTTCCGTTTGATTTGAGAACTCCGCGTGCAAATCGATATCTGGTTTGCAGACGAATAGTTATACTTCTTCACTTCTCAATGCATATTTCGTTAGATTACATTGTGGATGTTCAGTTTGTTGTTATTTACTGTTTTTGCGATAAGACAAGCTACGGAATTGAGACCACAGAATTTCCTTCCGGAGCTCCGACTGGAAAACATAATGACGTAGCTTAGAGGATTCCCAAGAAAGTTTGCCGTTTCATTGGTCAGTTTATGGGGAATCCCTTGAACTGCACACCAGGTGGCGCTGCAGTGCCCTTCGAAGGGATGGTACAAAGAGACGGCTTTACGAAACTTGTTACGACAATCTCGGTATTTTACGAGCAATTTAATCACTGGAGAGCGCTGCTTCGCGAAATCAGAACTCATTAGGCATTTTTTTTTAGGGATCAGTACCAATAATTAATACAATGCGTAATTATTGCTCGCAAAAATACTGATGCGGGCGGGTTACGGGAAACGAACCATTAATTAACAGCGGCCTAAGATATGGACAGAGAGGCACATCTTCTCAGTAACACATGTGAATACCAACCTCCCAACATAATTTGCGATACCTGTCAGTGAAAACGAAATGAAATCTAAATCAAAGTACTTAAAGTACTGATGTCGGGTTTACTTGCATCAGAGGAGTTTATTAGTCCCATATTTGGGAAGAATGGTGGTGTTCGCTTGACATAGGGAATCGTCCCCAAGCTGTTCGGTTTGAAGGGCCAAACTTTCACTTTTATCAAAGGGATATGAAATGGACCATTTTGTACAGCCTTCATGCTGAATTATAAGACCCGAAATAATGAAGGACTGCAGATGCACGAACACGGATTTATGGCTCACTAAAGTTGGTAAGTTGGCTTATTTTCGTATTTTTAGGCACTTTTCGGTGCGGATTTTCTCTTGTTACAAAAATAGGACACCTTTAACCACAACCAATTTTAGCTATTTTGACCAACAAATAAGTCTAAATATGATTTTGGTTAAAGGTAGCTCCGGTGTAGCCTTGTTCCATACTACGTGAGAACAACGCTACGGCTGCAAGCCAGTCACCAGATCGAGTTGTTGGGAAATTGCCGTACGGGCAATATTTGCCGAACCAATTGACCATAACCAATAAAATAATTCGATTCTATGTCCACTTATCTTTCATAAAAATCCTTGTTTATGAGTGACCGTCCGTTTTTAGCTTGGCAAGAGATCGAAACTCGGACGAGGGGGGGTAAAACTGTCCACATCGCCGCCATCTTTACATCGATAAGTTTTACATGGACAGTATAACCCCCTCGTCCGAGTTTCGATCTCTTGCCAAGCTAAAAACGGTAAGTGGACATAGAATCGAATTATTTTATTGGTTATGGTCAATTGGTCTGGCAAATATTGCCCGTACGGCAATTTCCCAACAACTCGATCTGGTGACTGGCTTGCAGCCGTAGCGTTGTTCTCACGTAGTATGGAACAAGGCTACGCCGGAGCTAGGTTAAAGGTGTCATAATTTTGCAACGAGAATTTTGGAGAGAAAATGTCGACTGTAAATGCACCGAAAAGTGCAAAATACGGCAGGTTTGAACCACTGTAAGTCTGGTGGTGTTTGTCTGTAGGTCTTGATTATTCTTTATCTTTATCTATTCAAATGGTCAATTTGGTGCTTTTTAGACAAAAATTAGCCCCACCAGCTGTGTGTATCAAAAACGCATTGAGGACGATTCCCTATCTAAGGCCTCACCAATTTTATTGCTTGGATTACGGGCCCGCCGCACTGCATTTTTTCACTTTTGAAATAAAAATAAAAATGAAATTAGTCATTTTTTTTATTCCCGCCGATATCCTTTTCTTTGCGAACATACCTGTATGTTCGTGACAAGTCTCTCGTTGACGACGGTCGTCTATAGCCGAGTTCGCTATTACAAATCTAGGGTAACTGGGCATGCGCACAAGGCGAGGTCACGAAAGGTCACTTGTACCAACGGCCGCATACTGGCCAGGTTGAAAGTGGGTCATATCTCGGGAAAAGTACTTTTTCTGTGGAACTAAATTGTGTTCAGGGTGAATAAATATCCGGAGCCGTTCTTTCGCCTATCTGGCGGTAGTCCATGAGATTTTTTAATGATTTTACGTACAGTTGCACAAAATATCAACTGTTTTCCAACACTCGGCCTATCTCTCTAACGTTAAAAACTTCCGACTTGGTACAAACAGGAAGTTCACGAAAAGCTGCGCACACGCTGCGCAGTTGCAAAAAAATGAAATGACGAAAGAGTCTATTCAGCGGTCGAAATAACGCCTGCCTACCTGCCGCCGGCAAGTGAATTTTCCCGGCAACAGGTTGATAAAAAATCTACCTGTCGCATGCGGCAAGTAAGATTTTATCTAGCAAAAACGATACAATGCGATCAATTTTCGTAAATACCTTTTAGAAGTCTAGATCTATCTGAAGGAACGGACAATCCAAGAAATAATCCATTGGAAATTTATTTCAAGCCGATCTTTGGCCATTGTTGGACCTTGTTGTTGGTCTTCTCTCTCTATCAACATTTCCCGCGCCAAATCTACTTCCGGTTGCGCGTCAACACTTGCGCGGTAGTCCGGTGCATGCAAAAGTCGGACCTGTTCTGAAACTGAATCGGACTATCTGTTTTTTTTTTCTTCTTGCAGTTGGTAAATAATATTGTTGGTTTCTTTTCTTTGGCTTCTATTCACAGGCTGACATTTCAGTTAATTGATAATTCCAATGGGACTCTGGTGGCTGATTCTAGTTTATTGAATTGGAATCATCAATTTTACAAGGGGAGACTTCTGATAAATATAAAAGTAAATATAAATGGGATACACCTCAAATTGGATCTAAATTCTTTGATATAATGTCACATGTGCCATCTAAAGTTCACATGATTTAGTCAACAACAAAGCTTTTTGCAGTTCTAATTGCAAAAATTAGGGGGAATGGTTGTCTTTGACATATCAATGTTTCCACTGGTGCTCAAAGTTTTTAAAGAACATGTGTGCCAAATGAAAAAAATTAATAATAATAAATTTCAAAAAACACCCACCACATGTTTTGAAAAGAAAAATTGCAGGAGAACCACTCGCTGTCAAATTTCACATCATTATTGGCCATTGTTCGTCTTATCAAGGGAGATAACCCGACACTCGCCTAGACTCATTTAAGTGTGATTTTAGGTTTGCTTTTTTTTTTCTCTCTCGCCACCCTCCTCTCTCACCTGCATGTTCCTTCTGGCCGCTACGGACCAGAAAAAAAATTATATATGCTTTTTTATTTTTATTTTTTTTCCAGCCTCTGTTCTGCATCTTTGAAGAAATTGGCCCGTAATCCAAGTAATTAAATTGGTGTGGCCTAAAGTGAAGATCATCTTTGTGATCTTGCGCTATATATGAATCATAACTTTTGTTGTAAGGTAGCTTACCAAAGATTGAAAAATGTTCAAAAATATTAAAATTCATATTCGTAATAATAATTCATAAAGTGCCATATAGTTATAGAACAACCTCAAGAATATGTGTGTAAAGTTTGTGTATCCTGTAATTTTTGTATGGCTCCGTAAAGGACCATCGCCGATATTGGACAGATCCACATTTGTTTGACACACCGTGTACGTTGCTGTCCTCTCACCGTGACGGGACAACCACAGTTATAATCATCCAGTCTCAGCCAATGTTCACTAAATTTGCATTTTCCCGGCATCGGCAAAATTAGCCCAAAGCTAAATTCCAAACCAACGAACAATGGTGACTGCAATTTGACCAGTTCAAATGGCGACTGTTCTGATACGTAAATTAGTACAGATGTCAAGAGCGTGAGCCAATCAGCTGTCGACATTATGACCTCGACCAATACACGTCACAGAATATGAATATTAATTCAGCGGGAAACAGTTCAACCAGTTTAGTTCAACCAATGGACTACACAAAATATGTAAATGAGCTGTCTGACCTCGTTCCAATCTGGCGAAGGGTCACCAGCAAACATGTTTCACGGCTGTTTGGATTTTTATTCCGCAATAAATTTCGCTGAACTTCAGAGAATAACTTAGCTTTTTCCACTCATTTTCCCGGACTCTGTACATATATTTCCTCTGACTTTCCATGTCCTTTCAACGAAATTCCATTACTCTTAGCGCCTGGAATTGCATGGCTTGTGCGAGGCCTGTTGTGAATGCTGTAAGGGGCATCAAATGAGAACAGTCTCCGGGCAGGAGATCAAAACTACACATGTGCAGAAGAAAAAAGAAAAACTGAAAAGTGATACTAATGTAGGGTTTACCCTTGGTAAACCCGACAAAAATGACAGTGTCAAATTCATAAATCGTTATATATCCGCATGTGGAAGCGAACTTCTACATGTTGATAAAAATACTGGATTAGCAAAATACGTTCCCTGCTCAAATAGAAGATATAATCACACATATATCTTAGACACATGGATAGCAGTAACTTTTACAAATTGACAATGCACAATGTTCATACTGTTCATGTAGCGATGCATTTCTACTCTATTCACGATCATACATTTCCTAGTTTACCAGAAGAAAAGAGAGGTAACTTTGTATGAACCATGTGCAAATTGAACAAAAGTGGAACAAGTTTGCACATACACGGAAGTCAGTAACTGTGGTAGCAAAACAAGGTTTTTTTCAGGACCGAGAGGTAACAAATATCTCAAATAAACTAATTCTGGAAGAGTAGGTTTAACTGAAATCAAAATAAGTTTGGGTTCCAAAGAATAAAATTGAAAAGTTTGGGTTTGGTTGCCTTTGATACATATTAAAACAACTCACCAAATAGAACCCAAAAGATATTTTTTCTCATTTTAAATTTTTTTTTCAAGGAGTACTAATCATTTTGAAACCGCGAACTCGCAGTCCCCAGAGTGCCACCATTGTACTGTATCCAGAAGGCGGATGTGACGTAGGGTCAAGGCATGGAGCTCTTCTGTCTGTTCGGGTAATCTATGTGCACGCACCACGGAGCTCTTCGGACGATTTGGGTAGATAGAGTAAATTTAGTGAAATCATGTCGACACGCGGCAGTTCCAATCCCAGTGTTGAAAGCAATGAGGAAGCTGCGTTTGGTCTTCAGGGCTACCAATTCGCTCAGATACGGAAGATCAGAGCAGCGGGGATGATAGCAGCTCTAGTAGCGAGATAGGCGACGCAGAAGCCTGCATGGGAAATTTAGTATGTGCACAGGCTGCTCTCATCGACGGCTTACGAGAGAGATCGAGTGTCTTTGCTGTTGGGAGAGCGAACAAAGCCGCGCTCTGGCAACTAGAAATGAAAATGGTATGAGCTATTTAGTATTTAAAGTAATTCTTGCCAATTTTTACTAACAAAACTGCAATTTTCACCTTAACACACGCAGCTCGATCATGTTCTGCCCCTAGCTTACGTCAAGCTGTTTTACGTACTTTTACTCCTATTGGCTAAAATAGGTCACGTGACAACACAATGGCGCTTTCCTGGAGTTTGGTAAATTTGACGGTATCACAGCATTTGGTCAACTATTTCTGCGTTAAAATTAATTCCAAAAATTTAAAATAAATACAGTTGAATACCATTTGACTAGCTCTTTCAGTTGAAAACAAGTAAGAAATGACTACATTGTAGTCAAAACCTGCGGCAGTGGCAATAATACAGTGAAAGGCATATCAGCAGAGGTAGTGGTAATTGTATAAAAAAAGCGCCATCTGCCAGTGTTTTCATGCCAAGGGAAGTAATTTCCAACTACTAACCCACAATTGTAGGAATTGCGTAATAGGTCTGATGTCATATATATTCACTTTCTCCGTTCAAAATCCAACGATTTTGACTGGTCCGCTTCGTCTATGACAGACGAACTCACAATGATCGCTTTGGCAATGTCTTGGTACAAGTATCGTGTATGCCAAGTTTCAAAGCATTCAGTTCACCCGTTGATTTATGCAAATCAAAAAGGCTTTCAATTATTAATAAATTTCAAGGATTTAGTCATAGCGCGAAAATATACGCTCTTTAGTCTCCCTTCTCGCTTACTTTGCCGAGCAAAATGGAAAATTTATCTTTTCTTCAAAGTTAATTTTCAATGAATTTAGTATCAGGTCTATCACTTTCATCTGTGACACTATGGAATGGGGTTGAAGGATTTATCGAACTGTACAAGATGTATAATGACACTTTTTACTATTCAAATTGAGGCCTGTGACAGTCCTGATATTCGATATTTGACAACGAGGTCAAACAGATCACTTGTTAGTATCTACTAATATATGACGTGATTCCATTCGTAAAACTGATTGACAAAGTAACGTAAATTGTGAAGTGTAGAACCAATAAATTCTAGCAGAAATGGGCTCTGACTTGAGAGAATGATGTCAAATGCAATATGTTTCTGTCCATTGTCTGCTGATATACATAAGTATTGAATTTACGGGAGTGATTTTTGCTAATCTAAAAGGCGTCTGATTGCCGAAGAGGACGGGAACATCAATACCAGCGAAGCAAGGCCCTGGCTTGCGAGAATGAGGATAGAGTGTTTCGAAAGAGGATCATTCAAAATAGCTATGCGCTGAATTTCATGCGTGTAACCGAAAGTCCACAATATAACTGCACAACTATGACGTATTGTTCGCTAACAGGGTTGTCTACCTCATTAAATACTAAATAGTCATTTCTGTATTTATTTTCTGTCATTGTTTCGATTCCCACAGAGGGTTAAATTATTCTTCCTTTCAAAACATATTTTCATATATGCGAATTGCTTGAGGGTAAAGTTAAACATCATACCAAATTGTCATTTCTATAAGTTAAACATCTTTATTCAGCGAAAGTTGGTGAGTTGTTCCCTTAATTCTAAAACGTAATAGTTGCGTTTTCATGATGCATGATCTATAATTTGATACCAAGTATTATCCGATGTTAATGATAATGACAATGCGTTAATACTTGTCTACTTCTTCACCAATTTGTGAATTATCTAGATTGGGTAGGCTAGATAAAATGATTACTAGAAGTAGAGAACTTATTTTTCTACTTACTAAGACAGTAGACTATGACTGTATGCAAATTAGCTGAACCACTGATAAGGTTGCGACTCATCTTCCTTGGTATATAAGCAAATAAAGGATCTCAAAGTGTATATACATGTACATACTGTTCGGTGAAAATGATAATATCTGAAGCCAAAGATGATGTGTCGATCGACAGCTTTTAAGCGACTGACGTAGGAGAATTGAAGTGTGAACGCAAATCAACGAAGCAATAATTCATGCCACGGTCCGAATATTGTTGCAAATGAATTCAAACGTGCCTGAAGGCAGGGTTGTCATGTGAGATCGGTGGTTGAGAAGAAAAATGTGGCAGAGATCACACTCTCTTTACGCATGCGTATTTCAAAAAGTCACAAGAAGAACAACAAGAACAAGAACAACAACAACGCGAGCCTCCCGTAGACCTGCGTGCCGCAGGTAAAAAACTTTACCATACCCGAACCTTTCCTTTAACACTTCAAATAAAAAAAAGCTGGATACAGATCACGGATGCGGTGACAGTATTTTTATATTTTCAAAAATCTGAATAAAAGGGTGCAACGGTAACGAAAACGTCTATGCGGCGGAACCTGAGAAACAAGACATTAACTTTGTATGAGGGCTGTTCCATTTAAAAAGGTATAGGAGGGGAGGAAGGCACTCAATATATTATTCTATGGGTCATGGGAGGAAATTCCCTTCAGTCCATGTTACAACATTGGGAAGGCCAACAAAATTTCTATGGGTGGTGGGGTAAAACTGCCTTCCGCCCCTTCCATACCCTTTTAAATGGAACAGCCCTGACCTTATAGACATGTATATGAACCAAGATTTGACCAAGACATTAAACATTTAAAAACAATGTTTCTATTTGTTACCAAATCAAACCTGTTTCAATTCTATGCCATTAATCTCCGTCAGGAAGATGATACAACGTAGAAAACGGAAGTTAAAACTAAAAGTTAGCTCCCCTAGCGGAGAGTTGTCCGCCCCTAGGAGAGCTCTCCCATCTATTCCAGCAGGATTACTATAAAGGCTCTGCAGCAGCCATTACTCACCCTCTATTCTCAATATAATTACCGAGACCTGTAGTGTTTAAGGCCGGCATGAGGGGACGGAGGGAGGGTCCATTAAATTGAAACAGGTTTGATTTGGTAACAAATAGAAACATTGTTTTTAAATGTTTAATATTTATAGCCCAAATCGTAAATCTGTTTCAATTCTATGCCACAGTACCAACATATGGAGGCGGGAATCTCGGCCTCGTGGTAACTCCCCTAGTAGACTAGTAATCGCTGGAACGACACAAACATGGGTATACATTTGAGACATTATTACTCATCAAGTTAACCCTGGTCTCAGACTCATAGGGTAATTGAAGGAATTGATACAGTTTTACTTATCTGAGTGTCTCCATCCATGTAATTGTGCTTGTGATGTGGTACACATTTCCACCAAGTCGCAGGAAACCCGGGCACTCTAGGCAACAAGAAGGTCCTCTTGGTAGACTCTGTATGACTAGGGTGGAATCATGACTCAGCCGTTGCATACAGGGAGATCCTTGATCCAACCGTAAGTAAAGGGAATGGTGGTGCCCAAAACTTGGAAGGTATCAAGTCCACACCACTCTCAGACCGCAAGCTTCTTGAGACAACTCACCATATCTAGGAGTGATGAAATTAGATGCGTTGGAATTGCCAGCTTGCTCCCTGGGTGAGCCGCGCTCTCTTCAACTCTCTGTACTTTCTTCACTACTGTTGACACTAGGCCAGGAGCGGGTGTCTTGTGAGTTGAGGCACAGGAGACCCAGCTGAGACATCTAGAAGGAAGTCAGTTTCTGAAGAACAGAAGCAAATTTCAGTTAGGAGTGAACCCTATCCTGGTGTTAGGCCTTCATTGGTGATTATAGAATCCACGGCCGGTCAACTGACTTATTTCTACCTTCTGAGATGCCTCTTATCATATAATATATGTAATAATAATAATATGACTGAGATGAGATGAGGTGAGATGATACAGCAAGATGGCTGTCTTGCTGCGATGGTGACCATTTTGCCGCCCCCCCCTTCTTTTTCTGAAATTACTCACAACGTGCTGGGTAGCCACAGTGGCCCAAGCGTGGTCACACTATTGATTGCACTGTCATATCCCTCAGACAGATATTAGTGAACGTGGAGTTAATTGTTCAGGCACAAGACAGGACAATGTCATGAAGGGGTCAGTTCTTCCATACATGCCATGACGCAGCGATGGCACGAATCACATTAGAAGAAGCAGAAGATAGTAGTGGGGCGTCAATGGTATATCTACCTTCTGCCAATTGATGAGACTATTATATGGTCTTCTTCAACTATGCGGCTAAGTCAAGCCTTGCTGATAGGCGAAGGGACAGAGTAACCGTAGCCGAGAGCCGCGAATGGATCGGCACGAGTAAGATAGTGGCGGATGGCTCGAACAGGACATAGCAGAAGATCGTCCTCGAGTCCATGTACAAAGTCTGACAACGCAGGAATGGTGTACGACGTTGAGCGCACGGACCTGAACGAACAGACTCATTTTGGCGATAAAATCAGGAATGGGCCGAAAAGAAATGCAGGACCGATCCGCTGTCCAGGTCATAGAAGATCTTTCAAGAGCATGAAGTATAGACAGTCTGGACGCCAAATCAAACGCCGCCACGACGGCCGTCTTATAAGACACAGTTTTTATAGACGCGGACTCTAAGGGTTCAAAAGGTGGTATAATCAGAGCACACAGAACCACACCGATACAACAACAACCCAGGTTGTATAAACACTTCCTTCCTGATGTGTACTGGTCGAGGTACAACAGAGAATAGAGGATGAGTAATGGCTGCTGCAGAGCCTTTATAGTAATCCTGCTGGAATAGATGGGAGAGCTCTCCTAGGGGCGGACAACTCTCCGCTAGGGGAGCTAACTTTTAGTTTTAACTTCCGTTTTCTACGTTGTATCATCTTCCTGACGGAGATTAATGGCATAGAATTGAAACAGGTTTACGATTTGGGCTACAAATGGTAAACATTAATCACATGTTTCAGGGATTCATAGATGTCCTTTTAAAGCACAGGGGAAAATATTCAGTCAAAAACCCAATCCAGGTCAATTCCAAAGTTTAACATATATCAATAGCCTTTGATTTTAGAGGAGGAAACATTATGAAATTTGTTTAAAGTGGTAGCAAATCAAAGAAAAGACTCACTTTCAATAAAATACCAAAAATTGAAGTCACTTAATTTGACTAAACAATTCTCAGATTTTGAACTTTGATGAATCTCGGACATTTTTTGGTACTGTGGAAGAAATCAGCCTATTGAAATCATAGCCACATACTATCAATTCTTCTCTGAACTCAGCTACACTGTACCTACATGTATGGTAACTTGTCATCTTGTTTTGACAGGGACAACAGCAGAGGCACTGATGGAGGGAATGACTGAGATAACAGATGGTGCTATTGTCAGTCGATTCTTCCATTTCTACCCTCCAAGGGAGGTGGACTTGCTCAAGTGGCTTACCTACTGGATGAAGAAAGGTAATATGTAGTTTAAACGAGCACTGTGTCAATAATGAAAGCAGGCATTCCAAAGCTGCAGTGCATCATGGAATATGTGCTCAGAAAGAGGCAATTTGATTGGTCTGCCGTAAATTACATCAAATTTTGGCTGTTCCTGCCATGCGTGTGAAAATAGATTCTCAGTGTTATCACATTTGTTTCTGATGTATTAGAAAGTGACCGATGAAAACAGTTTCACGCATATTTAGGAAATATTTTGTTTATTTGTTCCTGTACGTTCATTGCTTGGAGAAAGTAGATTACTGCTGGCTCAAGCTGAGGCTCTCTGTAATCCTAATACATTACCATTAATTTTGAGTTGAATTTGCCTGAGCATGGGTCTTTTTCTTTTAAATTTGATCCATGTATTTCAGGTGCTGTTCCATTGGCCACCCTAAACCTACAAAAGGCTGTCAAGGGAGGCTATTCTATTCCCGATGCATGGCATCATCAAATGATTTATGGCGTCAGCCCAAAAGGTAAGTGTTGTAGGCTTATTTGGCACTAGGCATGCTAGGTGTCAACTTCTTTGTTAAGTTTAGATTTGAAGGAGATAATCCTGTTCAGTAAATGAAGTGATGAGTGGTACAATTACCAGTTGATAATAACCAATTCTGTAGCCATCCGTATTATTATTAAAACTGCATTCAAGAAAAAGATTAGATGGCAGGGAGAACGAAATAAAATAATTTAGCAATGTATGTGTTGTTTCATGCTTTACCACCCGGAGCTTTGCTCAATACACAACAATATGCCAGTAAACATAGTCTGCCTTTCTACATAGTGATCAAATTTTGTCTAAATTTGAGGACTTGATTTCATTTCTCGCATGCCATGCAGCCCATCCAAAATCATACTTACTTTCACTGTGGGATGCATTACCTCCTGTCACTGTTAGTGTAATATACAGCGGATTTCCTCCATTACATATGATGAGAATGGAGAAGACACTTTTAGTCCTTATCGATTTTGATTGACATGGAAGTGTTATTTCAGTTGTTCATATGAGAGTGGTGGAAAGTGCATGAAGCAGAAGTGAAATCTTCAAAAAGAACATAGGTAACATCCGCCTGATATCGGGAGACAATTTTGCTCCATTTTATAAGAACTGGTGCTGATTGGCTACTAGTCTCACCCAGACCAGCTGTCAGGCAGGTTTTCAGATGTGATAAAATTATTTTGATAAAACTGTATCTCATCAGGATGTCCCTTTAATTATGTGGTATGTTGGTCTGTCCGCAGGTGTGTATCTGACCAATCCCATGGAGCTTGTTCCTGAGGAGGTCATCATGGAACAGTTGGCTAGCGAGTCCGTCTTACTGGTCCGCAGACATGACATAATAAGTCGTTATAATGACAACTGTGATTTCCTCCAATTCCTCAAGCAGCCTGACTCTAGATGGCAGACTATGAACGTTCTAGGTAAGTGGACATATGCACTGTTGAACACTTGAAAATGATATCCTCGACTGTAAATGAACGATGAGAAACATCTCTTTGATCTATATGTCACCTCTCTGATCTGACATCTTTGTCACCTCCCTGATCTGACATAAATGTCACCTCTCTGATGTGACATCTGTGTCCCCTCTCTGACCTGACATTTTTGTCAGCATTCTCATAATAGTATTTTCTGTATTTCGTGGAGAAATGATTTTGATCTGTCTGTCAGTAGATGAGATTGTTTGATGCAATAGTATTAAAGCCTCGGTTCTTAGTGAGAGTTGTTGCCCTTTAGTGGTTTGACAGCACTTCACCAACTCTTATTTATTCATTCACTCGTGTTTTCAGGTCAAGTTGTGAATGTGTTGCGAGAGGAGACGATGCCTAAAATCCCTGGTTACAGAGCCCAGGTTACATCCCACATCACCATACCCGCCGTCTACAAAGCGGGTATCACCCTCTTTCTTAGGAAGGATGCAGATGCCTGTGCAGAACTCCTCAGCACCCCCGAGCTTCCGATTGCCAGTAGCGCCCCTTCCACCCCAGAGTCCATCAGCTGCTGACACCAGTTATTGACGGTGTCTGGTAATTAAGTGATTGGGGTCCTAGGTCACACGACACCAAGTCTCCTAAGATGTTTCAGGCATGATATTAAATTAAGATTATATATCTTTCGGAAAATTGATACAGATACATTTATTACACTGCTGCATTTATCCATTCTCCCATTGTGAGAGTTTGTGACCTCCTAAACTGTCGGTGTAACACCCTCTGACTGTACTGGCCGGCGCATTCAGGCTTCTTCAATTTTAATTGACGCAGGAAGTGTATATCTCCAAACAGAGAGATGGAAAATACATCGAGTATAGGTTTTAAAAGTTAGCTGCTCAACTATCTGAGAAGAGAACTCATTACAACGTCTGGTACGGCGTATCGCATTGGGTGCACCGGTTCTCATCGGATCACTGAAGTTAAGCCATGTTGAGCTCGGTCAATACTTGGATAGATGTCCGGGTGCTCTACTGTCTGGGCTGATCAGTGTCCAGGATAATAGGAACTGTAAAAACTCTCATGCTCTGGCATATGTAGGCATCGCCGTGATATGACTGAAAAAATGTTGAAAACGATGTTAAATCCTACTCACTCACTCACTCCTGTGCAGACATGACAGCCTGAGGTCATTCGGCTCCTTTTAGTAACAGACTATGCTTAGAGCCATATGCACAAAAGCTACGTGTCTTGTTTTAACCCCAGTGCAATCAGAGGGTATATCTGACAGTAGGAGGAATACAATCTGATGTTAAATGAGAATGCATTTAACAAATTCATCCATCCACATTCAATAATTGTTATATTGTTTAAAGATCCCATTTAAGATGTATTATGTCCCCGGGTGCAGTTACAACAAGTATAGTTTCAGAGATATTTTATGCTCATTGAACTTTTCACTTGCCTGTTGTCAGGCCTATTGTACCAGAATTATACAGTCATGAGGCCATCAGCATACTTAAAAAAACCTGAGGTTCCTGAAATCAACACTTGCAAGGTTAACAGAAACAGTTTGATTTTGGTGATTATACTGGAATATGCTCCATGATATCCACTGTGATGATCAATGTCTCTTTCTACTGGTACAATATTGTAGTGACAGAATACATGTATGTCTCGAATATCTTAACAGATTGTAAATTACTTGTTTTAATGGAAAAACTGTTTATCCTACCTGAAATATAACTCACTGTACTCTTTTCAAAGCCTTGGAAGTTATTGAAAAATGACTTTTGTCAAGTCATGAATTTCTTATGTTCTGGTAAAAGTTAGGAAAAAAGATGTGAATGTTTTAATAAGAATCTGATAGGGCTGCTGATATTTAATGGTTCGTTTCCCGTAACCAGCCCTCATCTATATTTTGAGGGCAAATAATTAAAATCCATGAGAGATTTACATTTTCATGAGTAAAACTTGCTCATTTTCTTCATATTTGTATACAATTGGTTTGCAAGTTAATAATTAATAATTATCGCACTCAGCATGCGTATTTTTACAAGCAAGGTTACGAGAAACAAACAATTAACAGTGGCCTAAATGTCTCACCTGTGAGAGAGCATGTACACATATTTTCTAATTTTAACTTTCACGTCAGATATGTTCCTCACATTTCCATGTCACTATATTTCATGGAAGTTCTTGCCAAGACATGATTCAGTAATATCTTCATAAACATAATATCACTGGTCCCAGCTGAGGAAAACTAAGGGCATTTTCTGTCAAAGTTTTCTATGTGGTTTTATAATCTATACCTATTCTGATTGAAATTTGCCCTTGTGCCACCCTTTATTTTGCCTCAAATCCAAGATGGCCACCAAAATCCAAATTGGCCTCCAAAATCCTGTAAATTGATTCTTCACAGTTTTTACCCCCCAGCCAAAATTTGGCCGAAGGGTATTGTCGTCGTCCTGTCCGTCCGTCCGTCACAGCTTTCTCGTTAACAAGATATCTCTAGAATGACTTACCCTAGGAACACCAAACTTGCATTGCACATCCATATTCTCGTGACCCAGAACCCTATTGAATCTGGACCCGTTGGGGTGGAAACTTTAGCGGCCATCGTTAATTTATGCGAAACCATTAATCTTGTGTATCTCGGAAACCATTTCGCTGTTCAGTGTGAAACTTGGTATAGATCATCGATACATCAAGAAACTTGAAAGGAATGACCAAACCAGTTTCCCTGATTGGGTGAAACCTTGGCAGCCATCTTTAATTTATGCAAAATCTTTAATGATGTATATCTCTGATACCATTTAACTGATACTTGCAGTCCGATCAATAAATATGATGCTGTGCATTAGAATGTGCTTTAACAGAAGAACAAATTTAAGTGATTTTGGCAGCCATTTTGGATAATGACAGCCATCTTGGATTTCAGGCAACATCCAAGGTGGCCCAAAGGCAAATTTTAATAAGCATATATGTAGAAGATGATGAAACCAGACAAAAAACTTTGAGCTGGGAGGTGTCGAATATAGTTGAACATGGAAATCTTAGTAGAGTCATGTCCTGTGAATAGGACAGTTTGTATTCTCTGTCTAAAGTCTATAAATGATAATACATGTACATGTAGATAACGATTATTATTTTTGTTTTTAAGTCTGAACGCATAATCATGAAGTTGTCAGGTTGTCGAGTCAGCACGTTCTTTGGTTGTTCTTCCAAATTATTCTGGTAAAGTGTATATTGGAAGATGACTGTTTGATGCTGACCTCTTAATGGAATACTCAACTTTAGGAAAGAACAGTAGTGAGTAGTGGAGATGTCACAGCCTGCTGGTATTGGAAGTGAGAAAGTATTTTTCTGTGCAAATGTACCTGTATTTATGTATAATAATACCTGTGTATATACCTTGTATATTGTATAAACTACATTGTATATAAGTATGTAATCATGCCCCCACGCTCCTACGAAATACACTGTACATACTGTATTAATACTGGTCCAAGTAAATGAACATGATCAGCCCTACAGTTGATCTCTATTATCATGATTATATTGATAAACCCTATTATTATTATTATTAATAGAATACACAGTTCTGGTGAAATTCGCTCCGGTTTTGATCACCTGTAACTGTGTCTTTCTCAATGATTTATGGGTGTTCGTTTTTCAGCTTTAAATCATAGGCATGCATGTAACATTAGGGAGCGGGTATCCAGCATTGCTGTGTTATATGCATGAACGCTTATAAATGTAGGTATTGTCCATGTAGTTATCTCTGTATGGTTAATGCATTTGACCAGGTGGGTGAGTATGGGTGGGTGGGTGAGATGTCACCCATATGTAGGATGACCAGTGCTGAACTTCCATTTGACTGCCCATGACAAATGTATGTGACATAACGAAATACCAGTGAACTCAACAAATCTCCATATGAAAGTGAAACTACATGTACCTCCATTTCACACCTTACATTTTCGATTCCTTGGGGCATATAGTTTACTAACACAAACTGTAATTTCATCACATGTAGATCAGAAGTTAACAGTGGAAAATTAACATCTGGGCTATCCATTCTTAAGTTAAAAGATCAATGTGAGAGTTCTGCGAAAGAGGCAAATGGATGGACACAAATCTAAACTCTGCAGATAGATAATGTCTTCTGGTTTGACTTTTACGTGTGACACTTGCAGCTCTATAATGCTTCGCACTCTTTACTGCTTGATGTGTCAGCGACAAGGGAGACAACTGAAGAATAATATTGCTGATAGTTAAGAGTTACTCCCCTTGTCTTCCTCCGAATTTTGGGTTCTTGAACAAAACGTCTTTAAGAATAAGGTCTGTAGTAGCTTTGATTCAGGCTGGTCTCATTGGTTGCCTAATGCAGTACTCGATAAGCCCTCTGTTACCAGCTTTACATCTAACTTGTATACCTGTACTACCTTTTGGGGTGCTTATGAAAGCAATTGCAGATACGATACATATATGCCAGCTGTCCGTATTATTTGAACACCCTAATTCCTTCAATGGGATATATACTTTTCTCTTGTTCTCTTGCATCTACATATTTTAGGGGTTCTTGGGGATACAGACCTGCTTGTCTGGCCATCACAAATTGAAATTCCTTTACTTCCATCATTTAAGGGAAGACTGAGAAGCCAGTCCACACATGCACCTCGATTGTGATCAGAAATCTTGCTTATTAACAATATTTGGTGTAAATCTTTCAATACCGGTGTCATGTAAATTTCCCCAAAATCAAAACTGTTTGCTATTGAATATTTTTGCTACTTTACCAAGATGTTTCACACTATAAACTGTTGATAATTGATCAGCTTGGTTACAGAGAAGTTTTTATGAATTCACATTGAAGTGTCTCCCTTCTCTTTGATTATAGAAGTGGACAGTAACATTCATGTGACTGGTATATGTTAATTGTACAGTCATACCAACTAGTACAAAATAAAGGGTCTTACATGGTATGTCTGTGATATCGATGCATTGTTAGAGGTGATAACTGGAGTGATCAGTCATATGGAACTTTGGTGGTTATTCTGCTCAAGGACTTAATTAGGTGATTGACCCAGAGAATTTTACCACTGTAACTTTAGCTTGATCATTGCGAGATAGGACAAAAGGCTTTGATCTATAATCCCATGCAGTAATCACAGGGCTCAAAATGATGCCCTGCGAACGGCTAAAATCAGACCAAAATTCGGTGTTGTATGCCAACTTTGAAGTGGCCAGCTAAAATATAACTAGAGGGGAAAAAAATCACAGGCCATGAACATTTTTTAGAATTGTTGAGGTTTCAATGTTTGAATTTGTTTATTCGTCATTCAGCATAGTCTCCTCAGTTTCAAATGAAAATTGAGAATTCACCTCGGCAAACCCGATTTCTCGCTTCGTACCTTTGAGTTGCAACTGCAATTACTTTATTCATAATTCAACAGCGGATGTTCAGTTAATATTATTACGCTTCAGCATTAAATATTCTCGACATAAATTTAGCTGGTCATTCTAAATTATAGCAGGTCATCTGATATTTGGCCTGCAAAATTTTTCTAGTCACAAAAAATTGGCAGTTCATCCGAAATTTCCTAATTTGAGCCCTGAATTATACATACGTACCCTATTTCATGAATTTTTCGAACAGCATTTTTTAGACTTGAAAGCAGAAATAAAGCATATTTATGTCAACTGAAGCTAAATACTGTGGCATGGATATGTTATTTATCCCAAAAACTGAAAAGATAGCTAGTGAAATTTATAGAAAGTCAGCAGAATTTCTCTCCACAGATGCCCGGAGTTAAGTTTTGCCGTCTGAATAATTAGAAGAAATACGTCATTCCCTGTGTGTTAAAATCAACAATTCAGCAGATTTTGTTTTTCTCAAACTGTGAAATAGTTATCAGGGTAAGCAGGAACAACTTGGAACAAATATAGCATTCAGAGGGATTAGTGACTACATTGTATCAAGGTGCAAATGTCCAAAATATTTTCTATTTTGCAAAAACTCAGAAGGGAACTGGCGTTTATAGGGTTATAACAACTAAATTATATTCTTGTCAATGTAGTGGAGCAAATGTTGGACAAATTGGACTTGTTTTTCACTGTTACTACTTTGGTGTGGATGAGAAGATAATTACACTGTTTACATAGATTTCTTAGTACAAACTATTTATCTAAACATGTATCATGGCAAATTTTAATGCAGGGGTGAGAAATTTCATCTGATTTCAGCTTTTTTCCCGTACAAGTTTCATTACTAAAACCTTTGGTCTGAAAGTTAAAATAATGACAATATTGTGGGGGTGTGAGGTATTTTCAGATGTGTTAAGATATTTTTTCCTGCTGCATTCCCATCCTTGTTAATGGCATTTATCTTACTGTTTCTTCTGGTGACTGTTATAAAGTCAAATTTGTTACAGTCTATAGACATTGTCAGCATTGAAAACTAGCGAGTATTGGAATGTTTTCAATAAAGTCACTAGTCCCAGGCTAAATGCAGTAAGTTCATAGTCTATAATACTGTTAGGTCTGAGATATAGAGTATTGAGATATATTTACGGTATTACCACCTTTGGACAACATGGTTTCAATAGCAATTCAGTATTTATTATTATTTACCTATATATGCCCCCCCCCCAATTTCCTTCCCTTCCCTTCAGAATATATGGCAAAAATATGCGCTGAATTAAGCCTTGCTGCTCTCTGTGGAAACGACTCTGATGACTAGGCTTTCTCTGCATGAATATGTTTTCCTCTCTTGTCTAAGTGTTTGTGAGTGTCTATTTAATTCACATATTCAGCTCTTGGTTTAAGCAGTGGATAAACAGATAAATATATATACAGTTGTAACCTAATTATAACAACAGCGCAGTAACTCATTAAGCTCAGATGTTACGATCTAGGATAAATCTCTGGTCATTACATATACATGTTCGTCGAGTTGACCGAGATGGACCAATAGCTTGGTATGTCGGGTACTGTCAAATGAACTGAACTGTATTCATCTGAACAGGACTGTAAGAAGACTGTTGTCATTTTCTGTGTACATAATTGCCATTTTCTGCAGTGGAACAAAGAATTGTTCTGTTTCTGCTATTCGATACAACATTAATTCAGTGTCCAATAACCAGAATGTATTGCATGTACCCACTGAGTCTCATGGGGTTTCAGCACATCAATAATTCACGATTGCAACAAGCGAGTCGGACTCGTAAATGTGATATTACTATTATTTCCTGAAGAGTGAGTTCTGTCAAAACTGTAATTACTGATCATCAGTAATGCTAATTATTATAATATGCTTTCTACTCAAGAAATAATAAAGGTACATACCATCATGAACTGTGTCTTTATATCCGTTTATTATCATTGTCATTTTGTTGGAAATGTTCATTAGATATTATTATTCCATGTCCAAAGGATACATTTTATGACATTTTGTATCCTAAAAATGTTTCCAAAAATAAAATGACCTGAAGCCGACTTGTCAAAAGCTCTGGCAGGCATCTTGGATTTATACGAAAACCTTACAAGGTATATCTCCGAACCGATCGATGCGATACTCGATCCAAGGGTAAAGGTCTAAAAAAATCCTCAATTGAAATTGCTTCATAAACAAATGTGGTAATACCATCGACCAATCAAAATTTTTGAATTTTGAAGTATCAGATTTTGTTGGCAAAATTTTGTCCAAAAAATGCTCGTACCAATCTTTGGACTCGTTATTCATCACCATGTTGAATTACATACACTTCTCGCAATCCAAATCTGCTATAATTTTTAATTAATTGATGACGGCCACCAGGGCTTTCAAACGAATGTTTTTTATTTCATTTTTACCCCAAATGCAAATAAGTTGAAATTGAATACTGCATCAACCGGGGTCAGTTTGTCAGTGATCCCCATTACATATCATAGAGAAAAGTTCATATGACAGTGGCTATATAAGCTAACGACAATGCCATATGATTGTTTTTCTTTAAATCTTGTGTTAATTTAGTTATTTAATTAGGTCTTTTGATTATGGATACGGAAATTCTTTGATGGACGACGTCTGAATATTGAATGACGGACTAGATGCTTGTATTTTACACTAATAATGCAGAAATATTCATTAAAATTGAATATTATATCAAGCAAGGTATATAAATTTGAGGTCATTCAATCCTATCTGTCCAGGAAAAAGGTGTGCCGCAGACAGGAAATGGGGAAGGCACCAATTCTTTCTCCTGAATATTCTGGCAAAGATTTGAGAACCTCCATGGTCATTTTGAAAATTCTCAGCTCGAGGGTTATGCAAGTGGGACCGAACTGACGCCAATATAGAAGCTACAAAGTTTCAGCTCCCAAGTCTACATCATTTTGTTGAACCAGGAAACGTTCACAGGGAATGGTGCCATGCTAGGCATAAACTCCCATATAAGGTTTTTTCAGACAGAAGTCAACTCCAGCCTTTGCCGAGTACTGATTTTCTTCATTCCATACCATATATACTTCCTCAATCTGGACGAAGCAAAGGATGGCCGAAGCAGAAGTTCGAGCAGCCGAAGAAGCCCTGCTGAGAGGCGAAGATGTCAACCACATCATCACACCAAGCCCCAGCATCATTAGCGGGTTCGGCGGAATGGACTTAGAATCAACGAGCAACACGAATGCCGCCGCTGTACCATTCCAATCCGCCATCAATCTCACTGTGGGCGAGCGTCCCAGCAAAAGACGCCGAGAAGACCCCCTAGAAGTCAGCACAGCGAACCACAGTGGAGGCCCACGAATTCCCGACACAGCTATGGGAACGTATCGCCTTACACGAAACATCCTATGCAAGAAGGAAAGACTAGAAGTCCACCTCTCTTTCCTCAACGATTGCATCGATAAGAGTAGATGCCCTCATCACTCGTCCTCCGTTGCCTGCCACAACTGGGAGCCAACGATACAGCCTTTATGTCAGGATGGAATGACATCCTACATACTGCGTCCATGACTCTAACGGCGCATATGAAAGACTTCGTGGACACACAACTTAGAAAGAACACAAGTAGTCACACTAAACTTAGCTAAATAATATATAGCCCTCAAGAGTATGAGGGCTATAGGTCGGCCCCAGTCACCTCCAGCGAGGATTTTAGATAATTTTATTACGAATCACCCACCTCTGAAACTGCCGTACATCTAATCTCTATCCCCTCCTGCCCACTATTTTAAAACTTGAGCATATTGTGAAATAGTAACGAATATATCGCCGTCTGAATTTTCCAGTCGAATTCCACTTTAAACGCGCCATGTTAACCATATACAGTGACGTCACCAACATGGCGGCCCAGAGAGTCGAAGTTCACGACTGGAAAATTCAGACGGCGATATATGCGTCACTATTTCACAATAGTGCTCAAGATTTTAAAATAGTGGGCAGGAGGGGATAGAGATTAGACGTACGGCAGTTTCAGAGGTGGGTGATTCGTAATAAAATTATCTAAAACCCTCGCTGGAGGTGACTGGGGCCGACCTATAGCCCTCATACTCTTGAGGGCTATATATTATTTAGCTACACTAAACTACGCTACAAAAGCAATCTCATTGGCTATTGTTGCACCCACAATGTGATCTATTTACTCACATGCACCAAATGCTCCAAACAATACGTTGCAGAAACCAAGAGAACCTTCCACGAACGTATCCGAGAACATTACAATGACACACGGAATCATAGTTTAAACCCAGCACCACTTCATTTCTGATCAGCCGGCCATACGACTGACCACATTAGCTTCCACATTATCGAAGTAATGACATCAGACCCAGATCTCGAAGCTAGCACCAAATCGCGCCAAGCTCGAGAGCGTTACTGGATCTATCAACTCCACACGAGAGCACCCATCGGCTTGAACGAAAAGGACTAAGCAAAACTTTGATTATCCTCTCCTTACCATATAAAATCCCATATATGTTGTGCTCCTAATCTCGGCTGATGTCTATAATATCATACTTTTTACAATTTCACCACATACCACTCAATGTTAAAAGACTTGTCTTTACCCATCGTTCATTTTCAATGTTTCAAGCAAGGCGTATGAATATTTTCCCTCGGTTCAGTAAATGGCCAAATTATGGAACATTTGTCTGCTCAGGTAGGAGGATTTCAGCTCGATTTCTGGATATATGCTCTGCACATGCATCTCGGATACGATAATTTGTTACTTTCAAGTGACCTTGACTGGGCATTACATGCACTTCCAGATAACCAGTGAATCCGAGTGTTTCTCGTCTTTTCAGGCGATAAAGTAGCAGTATAAGACAAAGATGACGGAAATGTCAGCTGAAGTGTGATTCAGATGCCAGGAACTTCATGAAAGTGAGGAATGGCTAAAATTTGTTCAGTTTGAGTTGTTTCATTTCAAAGATGCTCGTCGCAACCGCGGCAAATTGAAAAAATAATTGACAGCTGGTCATCTGAAACACTGAAACAACTGTTTCAATTGGGCTTCCCGAAGGACCGAACTCCTCTGTATTGTTACTGAAGGTAGACTGTTGGCCAGTAGTGACGCGGAGAGAAAAGACATGATAAATGAGATGATGTAGCAAAGAGAGATATGGTTAATAAAAACTCATTCACTCATATATACATCTCTTTATCCGAATTTGTCCCTTACATTTTAAGATGTTGTACATTTAGCTCTAAGATGTTCCCATGCGATTATGGAATTTGGCGTTACAAAATTATCTCCATCATCCTCTGATGGGATCGTCACTACATAATTTGGATGTTCGATTTCACGAAACTGGCGATGCGGATACATCTGAGGATATGCGCCGGCCACTGTATTCATGTCTATCGCGTATGCCTACATGCAGTTCCGGTACGGTTTCATGAATTAATAACTCGCATGTGTCTGATATTTCTAGCTGTATAGAACTATTTTCGAACCGCTCTTCCATAACAACAACAAAGTTTTGAAGGGAACATTCTTAGTTTCATAGGGAACTTAACGTTATTCCGTTGTTCAGCTACTTGTTTACCACGTCCCGTTTATGATTCGAATAATCCATTAGCTGTTGTAATGACCCAGCTTGTTAACCTTATCTGCTCTTGGCGATTCGTGGTTCTTCCCGCTCCTCCCCCTAAATATTACTTTTACCCTTTGGATTAGAGATTGAAATTTACCACAATATATATTCAGGTTAAGTTCTACCAGGAAAAAAAATCCAAGATTCCAGCACTGATGACGCTACAGTGACGTCATTGTGCTTCGAAAAATGCTAGTTTTGGA
Source organism: Hanleya hanleyi (assembly GCA_036873755.1). Lineage (NCBI taxonomy): Eukaryota > Metazoa > Mollusca > Polyplacophora > Lepidopleurida > Hanleyidae > Hanleya > Hanleya hanleyi. The sequence goes on from JAVTVY010033907.1 coordinate 47,937, forward strand.
GGTCGACTTTTCAGTCAGATTTTCTTTTATTTTCTTATAATCTTTGCTATTTCCTGCGAAAACAATGGAAACATGGTAAATAATTGTCTAATGTGAAATGCAATAGTTTTGAGTACGCAACTTTTCAGTCACACTCCCCTGGCCGCGAGGTTGAATTTACCCATGATGCTCTGATCGGATGGTGTGCAGATAAGTTGAAAATAGCCCCAATACGATTTGCTATAATGCCACGGAGTGTTAGGCTTAATCTGTTGTTGTTTCCGAGATAGTGGAAAAAGTTTGGCAGAGAATCATACCCCAACGCATCAATGAGGATGACCCAAGTTGACTTTAAATTACCACAAAATGACCACGCATAATACGATATTCAATTGTAACATACATTTCAGCCTTGTTTTATGCCATTAGCTCCCATTTGATGCCAAACATGATAGGTTTATATCGTGCTCCAACTTTGACATAATTTAAAAGGGGCGTGTCCTAGAAGAAAATGCCCAAGGGTGACACGGTAGCACCCGTCGGATTATGAATGTACGGTTCATCTTGGCTATCTGACTAGAGCCCCATAATAATACTTTCTCTTCTTCATTTGCAAGAATTAATTTTGTTTTGACTTTACTAAAAAATCTTCATAATAGGACCGTATATGCAATGAGTGAAGTATTGGAAAGAATGCGTTAAATCTTTATAAATTCTATGTGCATATACGAAAGTTCAAGTTAGCCGCCATATGGCGTCACATGTGGGCGTATTTGGGCGAAACTCAATCACAAACAAGGTATTCAAATACTAAATTAAATTTGGAAAGAAGCTTAATAGCCATCCAAAACTTTTGTGGGAAAACGTCGAGAGCTAACTTTATAGGGTGGAATATTTCCAGAGCTGCATGGGCTATATGTGTCTAATCTCTTTGAAATTTATAAAATATAAAAGTTCACATAAATTCGTTCGAGACCCAAAAATCACAGGACTACAAGATGGTACATGTATATGGGCAGCCAGTAGGATTATTCCGATAAAATCCAGCACAAACCCCATATCACATCACTGACCAGCCAGCACAGCACTATCAACCTCATTGGCGATGATGTGTGCCTCGTTACGAACCCATGTAACTCCATGACGAGAGTTTTTACAAATCTGAATTATGTAAGCCAAACCCTATGCCTCTGACTCAGCCTTGGCCTTGTTTACCTTTGTAGACATTACTTATGTCCAAACGTTAATGACCTAAGCTAGGACATTAAGTTCATGTTATTATCCTGAGGGAAATGGACATTGGTGGTCATGTCATTTTTGTTCCTCAAAATTTGCAGTGGTGCTTGTATAAGTTTAATAAAATGTGCCATGTCCACTCTTATTGCAGAGAACGGACATGGGAACAGATGAAATCGACGCTCGCTCCGAAAAATGGAATATGGAATATAGGACTTTGGACGCTTGTATTTTGTACACATTTACGTGAAGCTCAGTTATGGCAATAGAACATTCCATTGATTCTGATATGCTGGATCTGATTGATACACAATATATACTGCAGAATTCTCAAATAATGTCACGAAACACAAATGTATATTTTTTATTTATTTATTTATTTTTTGTTTGGGGGGGGGGGATAGATTTCATACACTTAACAACACATAAATCAACGCCAAGGGGATCTTAGGTCCAGTATTCGCACACTAGAATAAAGTGGGATGTTCATTGGGACAAGCGATCTAACCTCATAATTAGAACAGGGATATCACTGGATCATGAACATTTACACATTTCCTGAACGTAAGGTATGCACATTTGGAATGTAGTAGGCGATTAGTGCATGCCAAATGGCATGATCTTGCGCATTGTCGGTTTGCATTCATATAGAATCAAGTATTTAAGTATGAAATTACTTTTGCCTCTCTCTGAGCGTCAATCCGTATGTGGATGGCTTATAGCCGAGGGACTTCTCTCGCTGGGAGATAAAATCTGTATTCATCCTGTGGGGGTTCCCATATCCACTTCACTCACAGTACCGTTGAATACCTGGGAAAGGTCCTTCGGGGTTTGCCCGCCATGTGAGGTGTCATTACCTTGGTATCAAAGAACAATTTGAAATATGTAAAATAAGTTCAAACGTGTAATGGCATCACGGTTGAATTATTACAATAACAGTCGGGGTGATACACCTCGATTGCTAATGTACAATACAAGCGTTTAGTACGTCATTCAATATCCAGCCGTCGTCCATTAAAGAATTTCCGCTTCCATAATCCAAAGACCTAATTCATATAACAGCATTAGCACCAAAAAAAAATATATATATATCATAGTATACATAAACACAGGATGGTTTCCTGCAAGATAGAAGCTGTCAACAGTTTTCAGTGATGCCGGTAAGATATCATGATGTTCCAAAAATATCGAATCCGTATCGCTGATCCGTATACTTAATCCATATCATTTTCGTTGTAAAGTCGTTATCCAGAGAATGATGTATATCATTCACGCTTTGATTGCGGCTGTCCATGAACACCATATAACACGCACTTTGTAAATCACTGGTGTCTTATTGTAGTGTTCAATATGAGCATTAATGGTTTCTTGTTCAGTGATAGGGTCAACACACCCTAAACATACTACTAACAGTTATATAAACACGATACAATAAAGCTATCAATTGTTTGTCCGACCGAGGGTTGAACAGCTGTCAGATTCCGACCCTGATCGAGTTATTCTGGTATATTTGGTGACTAACTCAGCCTCTATTTCCTGATACCATCGCCTGGATGTACCTACGCGATGATAACACGAATCCAGTCTTTATTTCAGGCGAAACCAGATGGACGCTAAAACCATGATAAATGAATGATCACGTCTCTTATTCCTTAAACTACAAATGACCTCAACGTTAACTTGGCTTTCTAGATGTGTATTGGCTTCCTTAATGTGTATTGGCATCCCGGTGCGAAGGCTTAAATGTTCAGTGGTTAAGAGTTCCCATCCTTCATTATGCAAGTCTGTATATTCCGTACCTCTAGGCTGTATAGTTGTTATTACTGGAACTGTCTGTTTAAACTATCAGCCAATGAACGGACGGCGTTTTGGGGCAATACGCCATCTTTGTGGGATCTCGATATAATTAGACGGAGGCCCAGTTTATGTGGTGAAAAAGCTAAAGGACATATTAACAGTAAACAACTGGGGGTGTCCCTTAGGTCAAAACTCACGGGCATAAACGTCTGACTTTCAAATCAACCAGAAGGACACGAAAAACACGACATAATTCGTTCCAATATGAGCATGTTCGGAGAGGTCATAAGATCACAAATATATCCGATTGAAGGGGCTGATATTCGATGTGGTGTACAAGCTATTCGCCATGGCACGGATTTGATAGACGAACCATGACTTGGGATGATAAGTGTTACCGGTTCCTATCTTCTAACCCATATAGGACATTTCCTCTACCTTCAAGATAAGTGTCCGTCTTTAGTTTCTAAAGAAAAGGGACACTTTTAGCCAAGACATTCTTAGCCTTCCTAGCGGATTGTATGAAAGCTCAACTTTGTTCAGTGCAGATTTCGGTAACTAATAACTGTGTTAATGGAAACAGAATACTGCGACAATGAGCAAGTTCTCTTTTGTTTAATTCCATTACACGTTCATAAAATGAAATGCCAAAGACGTGATAAATAGTAAAGTGTGAGTTTATTGCGATAGTTAAGTGATACACTTAGGATAAGTGATACACTTAGGAATGGACCAGCCAGTCACTAACCTATAGTCAGATATACAGGTAATTTTGAATTAAATATAACATATTTAAGTTGCTCAGTTTACGGTCAGAGATACAAAAGACGTTAACAACATTATAGTTACACCCTTTGGTAAAATAAGTGCTGCTCCAGCATTTTTGCCTCCCCAGTATTCCTAATGACACATTACCTTGAAAGACATATCCATACATTGGCAAAGGATCTGGAGCAACTATGTCGTTTATTCAAGAGATTAATGACAACATCTGTACACGCTGATGAAATCATATATGCCACCTTCTCATATCATGTCGATTAGTCTCTTTTGTTTCGTGTAAATGAAAGTTGATATTGTAAAAAGGGGCCATTGCCGAGTGTAATTATGCTACGTGTCCCAGCTATACAGTAATATTTTATATATCATGTTAATCCTATCTGGCTTGAGTGGGAACTGTCCAGATATGAGAGGACCATTTCGGTCCCCTTTATTATTTTTCTTAACCCTCGAGCTAGGGGGCTGAAACATACCACACTACACCCTTGGTTCTCCAAGGTGACCTCTATGATGACGTCACAGTGACTATTTAAAAAAAATTCTTTTGGTCGATTTTTGGTCTTCTGTGAGATTTGTGGAATTTTTTGGTGATTTTTTTCGCAAAAACTGTATGATAAATTAGTGAATAATAATCTGATGTGAAATAAAATAGCTTTTGTCCACTTTTCCTCGCAGAAAAACAGGAATTTGAAAGAAAAATGACGAAATTATTGGTCGTTCCGGAGATAGGGTAGAAAGTTTTGTAGAGTTGATATAGCAGCTAGGACACATTGTAGAGTTGATATATCAGCTAGGACACATTGTAGAGTTGATATATCAGCTAGGACACATTGTAGAGTTGATATATCAGCTAGGACACATTGTAGAGTTGATATATCAGCTAGGACACATTGTAGAGTTGATATATCAGCTAGGACACATTGTAGAGTTGATATATCAGCTAGGACATATTGTAGAGTTGATATATCAGCTAGGACACCTAGCATGCTATCCATATAGTTTTGCAGAGTGTTATCATTAGCGCAGTTCCTAAGAACTTCCGCTCCAACTATTCCTTGTTGAATATGTGACAGACATAATTAATCTCTCAGTTAGGTGAACCTCAACTTTCTTTACGTTATGTTTTATGCTGCAGACTCAATATACGTTAGTATTATATTGATTGTATATTAGACCAAAAATACATCCATTTACACATTTCAATATCTATATGCCATCAGTATTATGAAACTCAAACTTATACTGACCAATCTCGAACTCATCACAAATGCTTCCCTCCCCCCAGCACGTACAATGCTTCTTCAACATACATTGTAGGGAAACTCATTCGTTAATCTCATTATCTTCGTATGAAAATGGTACAAACCACAACAACAAACACACGAGATTATGGACAATATGCAATTAGATAAACTCATGAGTGACACGTGTGAAGCACTCATATGTATTAATCTAAATGTCATGGAAGGTTGAATAAATTATTATGTTACACGATATCTCTCTTTACAAGGTTTTTTCCACCATTATGTTAAAAAAATTAAAAACACATATCTTAGTCATTAGCTTGCTTGTCGGTGCCGTTCTATAGATATGCTATAGTCTATTAACACCGCCTCCTCATACGATATACTGCAAAAGTAACAGTACAATTCAGAACATAATTGATCGAACTTAGATGTAATTTTATATTGTTCAAATCTTTATATTACTAAAAAAAAGCTCACGTCTACATTGGTTGTTGTATCCAGATTGTTCCACTTTGTCTCGTGACTCTTACATTAAAGATGGATCTAATAATTCGGGTAATTTTCGTGATAATTTCCGTGATAATTTCCGGATGTCATGTTGCGTATTTTTCAATTGTTCACGGTCACAAGCACTTTGTTAACCGGCTCGCGTGGCTGGTCCTGTGGTCTGGTGAAGTTTCCAAAAATCTATCTTATCGTGAAGTAGCAATCATAGACAGGAAATCGTGTAGGGGTGGATGGCAACTTGCCCGTCAGCTTGAAACTGGAATGTGTCACCATGCTACAGTGTCGAATGCGCCTTTGAATTCTACATTTATAAGACAAGTGACGAGTGAAATATTCGTACAATACATTGTCTATATTTATAAGATTAATAGTTGCCTTTTTGTCAGGGCCTCAGTCTATATACAAGGAAAGAACGTTTTCATCACAACCAGATAAAATATACAAGTTTACAAATCCTCGAACAATGGATAGAAGGCTGAGATACAAGGTAAGACGGTGCTGTATTGGAACAAAGAATTGTAAACGCTTATCACGGACTGTTTCTCGTCTTTTCAGGAGATAAAGTAGCAGTATAAGACAAAGATGACGGAAATGTCAGCTGAAGTGTGATTCAGATGCATGGAACTTCATGAAAATGAAGAACGGCTAAAATTTGTTCAGTTTTAGTTGTTTCATTCCAAAGTTGCTCCTCACAAATTGAAAAAATATTTGACAGTTGGTCATCTGAAACACTGAAACAACTGTTTCAATTGGGCTTCCCGAAGGACCGAACTCCTCTGTATTGTTACTGAAGGTAGACTGTTGGCCAGTAGTGACGCGGAGAGAAAAGACATGATAAATGAGATGATGTAGCAAAGAGAGATATGGTTAATAAAAACTCATTCACTCATATATACATCTCTTTAACCGAATTTGTCCCTTACATTTTAAGATGTTGTACATTTAGCTCTAAGATGTTCCCATGCGATTATGGAATTTGGCGTTACAAAATTATCTCCATCATCCTCTGATGGGATCGTCACTACATAATTTGGATGTTCGATTTCACGAAACTGGCGATGCGGATACATCTGAGGATATGCGCAGGCCACTGTATTCATGTCTATCGCGTATGCCTACATGCAGTTCAGGTACGGTTTCATGAATTAATAACTCGCATGTGTCTGATATTTCTAGCTGTATAGAACTATTTCCGAACCGCTCTTCCATAACAACAACAAAGTTTTGAAGGGAGCATTCTTAGTTTCATAGGGAACTTATCGTTATTCCGTTGTTCAGCTACTTGTCTACCACGTTCCGTTTATGATTCGAATAATCCATTAGCTGTTGTAATGACCCAGCTTGTTAACCTTATCTGCTCTTGGCGATTCGTGGTTCTTCCCGCTCCTCCTCCCCCTAAATATTACTTTTACCCTTTGGATTAGAGATTGAAATTTACCACAATATATATTCAGGTTAACTCCCTCTGTACCGGCATTTTTAACAGTTCCAAGCTGGTATCAACACTGCCATGAACATGAATGAAGCGAATATATACTTATCATTGCCTACATAGTTTCAAAGATTATACTCCAAGCTTTCGAACAAGATATAATATGATGAAAATATTTATATAGAAAGTCTTTATTTTTGTATGCCAACGACAGGCAATCATTGATCTATATTTCTATCGGTACAATTGTACCGATACGGTACAGAGAGGGTTAAGTTCTACGAGGAAAAAAAATCCAAGATTCCAGCACTGATGACGTCACAGTGACGTCATTGTGCTTCGAAAAATGCTAGTTTTTGGGGTCGACTTTTCAGTCAGATTTTCTTTTATTTTCTTATAATCTTTGCTATTTCCTGCGAAAACAATGGAAACATGGTAAATAATTGTCTAGTGTGAAATGCAATAGTTTTGAGTACGCAACTTTTCAGTCACACTCCCCTGGCCGCGAGGTTGAATTTACCCATGATACTCTGATCGAATGGTGTGCAGATTAGTTGAAAATGGCCCCAATGCGATTTGCTATAATGTCAGGGAGTGTTAGGCTTAATTTGTTGTTGTTTCCGAGATAGTGGGAAAAGTTTGGCAGAGAATCATGCCCCAACGCATAAAGGCCTGGTAGGGGCAATGAGGATGATCCAAGGTGACTTTAAATTACCACAAAATGACCACGCATAATACGATATTCAATTGTAACATACATTTCAGCCTTGTTTTATGCCATTAGCTCCCATTTGATGTCAAACATGATAGGTTTATATCGCGCTCCAACTTTGACATACTTTAAAAGGGGCGTGGCCTAGAAGAAAATGCCCGAGGGTGACACGGTAGCACCCGTCGGATTATGGATGTACGGTTCATCTTGGCTATCTGACTATAGCCCCATAATAATACTTTCCCTTCTTCATTGGCAAGAATTAATTTTGTTTTGACTTTAGTAAAAATCTTCATAATAGGACGGTGTATGCAATGAGTGAAGTATTGGAAAGAATCTGTTAAATCCTTTTAAATTCTATGTGCATATACGAAAGTTCAAATTAGCCTCCATATGGCGCCACATGTGGGCGTATTTGGGCGAAACTCAATCACAAGCAACATGTTTCAGCAAGGTATTCAAATACTAAATTTGGAAAGAAGCTTAATAGCCATCCTAAACTTCAGTGGGAAAACGTCGAGAGCTAACTTTATAGGGTGGAATATTTCCAGAGCTGGGCTCTATGTGTCTAATCTCTTTGAAATTTATAATATATAAAAGTTCACATAAATTCGTTCGAGACCCAACATGGTACATGTATATGAGCAATCAGTAGGAATATTCCGATAAAATCCAGCACAAACCCCATACCACATCACCGAACAGCCAGCATAGCATTCTTGACCTCATTGGCGACGATGCGTGCCTCGTTACGAACCCAGGTAACTCCATGACGAGAGTTTTTACAAATCTGAATTATGTAAGCCAAACCCTATGCCTCTGACTCCGCCTTGGACTTGTTTACCTTTGTAGACATTACTTATGTCCAAACGTTAATGACCTAAGCTAGGACATTAAGTTCATGTTATTATCCTGAGGGAAATGGATATTGGTGGTCACGTCATTTTTGTTCCTCAAAATTTGCAGTGGTGCGTGTATAAGCTTAATAAAATGTGCCATGTCCACTCTTATTGCAGAGAACGGACATGGGAACAGATTAAATCGACGCTCGCTCCGAAAAATGGAATATGGAATATAGGACTTTGGACGCTTGTATTTTGTACGCATTTACGTGAAACTCAGTTATGGCAATAGAACATTCCATTGATTCTGATATGCTGGATCTGATTGATACACAATATATACTGCAGAATTCTCAAATAATGTCACGAAACACAAAAGTATATTTTGTATTTATTTATTCATTTTTTGTTTGGGGGGTGGGGAGGGGGGGGTAGATTTCATACACTTCACAACACATAAATCAACGCCAAGGGGATCTTAGGTCGAGTATTCGCACACTAGAATAAAGTGGGGTGTGCATTGGGACAAGCGATCTAACCTCATACTTAGAACAGGGATATCACTGGATCATGAACATTTACACATTTTCTGAACATAAGGTATGCACATTTGGAATGTAGTAGGCGATTAGTGCATGCCAAAGGGCATGATCTTGCGCATTGTCGGTTTGCATTCATGTAGAATCAAATATTTAAGTATGAAATTACTTTTGCCTCTCCCTCAGCGTCAATCCGTATGTGGATGGCTTATAGCCGAGGGACTTCTCTCGCTGGGAGATAAAATCTGTATTCATCCTGTGGGGGTTCCATATCCACTTCACTCACAGTACCGTTGATGGCCTGGGGAAGGTCCTTCGGGGTTTGCCCGCTATGTGAGGTGTCATTACCTTGATATCAAAGAACAATTTGAAATATGTAAAATAAGTTGAAATGTGTAATGGCATCACGGTTGAATTATCACAATAACAGTCGGGGTGATACACCTCGACTGCTAATGTACAATACAAGCGTTTAGTACGTCATTCAATATCCAGCCGTCGTCCATTAAAGAATTTCCACTTCCATAATCCAAAGACCTAACAGCATTAGCACCAAATAAAAAAAGCCTATCATAGTATACATAAACACAGGATGGTTTCCTGCAAAATAGAAGCTGTCAACAGTTTTCAGTGATGCCGGTAAGATATCATGATGTTTCAAAAACATCGATTCCGTACTTAATCCATATGATTTCCGTTGTAAAGTCGTTGATTGTGACTGTTCATGAACACTATATAACACGGACTTTGTAAATCACTGGTGTCTTATTGTAGTGTTCAATATGAGCATTAATGGTTTCTTGTTCAGCGGTAGGGTCAACACACCCTAAACATACTACTAACAGTTAAATAAACACGATACAATAAAGCTATCAATTGTTTGTCCGACCGAGGGTTGAACAGCTGTCAGACTCAGACCCTGATCGAGTTATTCTGGTATTTGGTGAACAACTCGGTCTCTATTTCCTGATGCCATCGTCTGGATGTATCTACGCGAAGATAACACGAATCCAGTCTTTATTTCAGGCGGAACCAGATGGACGCTAAAACCATGATAAATGAATGATCACGTGTCTTATTCCTTAAAATACAAATGACCTAAATGTTAACTTGCCTTCCTTAATGTGTAATTGACATCCCGATGTATTGGCATCTCGGTGCGAAGGCTTAGAATGTTCAGTGGCTACACTCTTAAAACGCAAATGTTATATTTAACATCTAGAGGGTTGGAGGAGGGAAAACATTTAGAAAGTGTTGTTTCACCACTTTTAAGTGTTGGATGCAACAGCTTAAAATGTTGCATTTGACACTTAAAGGTGTTGAATACAACACTTTCTAAATGTTTTCCCTCCTCCAACCCTCTAGATGTTAAATCGAACATTTGCGTTTTGAGAGTGTAAGAGTTCCCATCCTCCATTATGCAACTCTGTATACTCCGTACCTCTAGGCTGTATAGTTGTTATTATTGGAACTGTCTGTTTAAAATATCAGCCAATGAACGGACGGCGTTTTGGGGCAATATGCCACCTTCGTGGGATCTCGGTATAATTAGACGGAGGCCCGGTTTATGTGGAGAAAAAGCTGAAGGACAGATTAACAGTAAACAACTGGGGGCGTCTCTTAAGTCAAAACTGACCGGTATAAACGTCTGACTTTCAAGTCAACCAGAAGGAGCCGAAAGACACGACACATTGCCTGGCGCATAATTCCTTCCAATATGGGCATGTTCGGAGAGGTCATAAGATCACGAATATATCCGATTGAAGTGGCTGATATTCAATGTGGTGTACAAGCTTCGCCATGGCACGGATTTGATAGACGGGCCATGACTTGGGAAGATGAGTGTTTCGGGTTCATATCTTCTAACCCATATAGGACATTTCCTCTACCTTCAAGATAAGTGTCCGTCCTTAGTTTCTAAAGAAAATGGACACTTTTAGCCAAGACATTCTTAGCCTTCATAGCGGATTGTATGAAAGCTCAACTTTCTTCAGTAACTAATAACTGTGTTAATGGAAACAGAATACTGCGACAATGAGCAATTTCTCTTTTGTTTAATTCCATTACACGTTCATAAAATAAAATGCCAAAGACGTGATAAATAGTAAAGTGTGAGTTTATTGCGATAGTTAAGTGATACACTTAGGAATGGACCAGCCAGTCACTAACCTATAGTTAGATATACAGGTAATTTCGATTTAAATATAACATATTTAAATTGCTCAGTTTACGGTCAGAGATACAAAAGACGTGAACATTATAGTTACACCATTTGGTAAAATAAGTGCTGCTCCAGCATCTTTGCCTCTCCAGTATTCGTAATTCCTAATTACACATTACCTTGAAAGATATACCCAAACATTGGCGAAGGATCTGGAGCAACTATATCGGTTATTTAAGAGATTAATGACAACATCTGTACAGGCTGATGAAATCATATATGCCACCTTCTCATATCATGTCGATTAGTCTCTTTTGTTTCGTGTAAATCAAATTTGATTTTGTTCTGAAAAAGGGGCTATTGCCGAGTGTAATTATGCTACGTGTCCCAGCGAACCCTCGAGCTAGGGGGTTGGTTCTCCAAGGTGACCTCTATGATGACGTCACAGTGACGTCATTTAAAAAGATTTGTTTTGGTCGATTTTTTGTCCTCTGTCAGATTTGTGGAATTTTTTGGTGATTTTTTTTCTCAAAAACTGTATGATAAATTTGTGAATAATAATCTGATGCGAAGCAAAATAGCTTTTGTCCACTTTTCCTCGCAGAAAAAACAGGAATTTGAAAGAAAAATGACGAAAATATCGCTTTTCTGGTACCCTACATGGCCGACATTGTAAATATATCTCTGCTCCGAGGGTTATGCAAATAGGCTCAAAATGACCCCAATATTATAAACCACAGATGTTTCAGCCCACAATTATTTGTCGTTCCGGAGATAGGGTAGACAGTTTTGTAGAGTTGATATATCAGCTAGGACACATTGTAGAGTGGATATATCAGCTTAGGACACATTGTAGAGCTGATATATCAGCTAGGACACATTGTAGAGTTGATATATCAGCTAGGACACATTGTAGAGTTGATATATCAGCTAGGACACCTAGCATGCTATCCATATAGTTTTGCAGAGTGTTATCATTAACGCAATCCCTAAGAACTTCCGCTCCAACTATTCCTTGAATATGTGACAGACATACTTAATCTCTCAGTTAGGTGAATCTCAAAGGTGAACCTCAACTTTCTATACGTTATGTTTTATGCTGCAGACTCAATATACGTTAGTATTATATTGATTGTATATTAGACCAAAAATACATCCATTTACACATTTCAATATCTATATGCCATCAGTATTATGAAACTCAAACGTATACTGATCAATCTTGAACTCATCACAAGTGCCCCCCGCCCCGCCCCGCCCCTCCCCTCAGCACGTGCAATGCTTCTTCAACATACATTGTAGGGATACTCATTCGCTAATCTCATTATCTCCTTCCAGAATAGAATTGTAGGTTAATCGAAGTTGAAGGAACGAAAAACAGGGGTATGAAAATGGTACAAACCACAACAACAAACACACGAGATTATGGACAATATGCAATTAGGTAAACTCAAGAGTGACACGTGTGAATCACGCATATGTATTAATCTAAATGTCATGGAAGGTTGAATAAATTATTATGTTACACGATATCTCTCTTTCCAAGGTTTTTTCCACCATTATGTTCTATAGATATGCTATAGTTTATTAACACCGCCTCCTCATACGATATACTGCAAAAGTAACAGTACAATTCAGAACATAATTGATCGAACTTAGATGTAATTTTATATTGTTCAAATCTTTATATTACTAAAACATGTAGGCTGTCGCCATCGGGACCCCTCGGGCCGGGCCCAGAGCAATTGTGGAAATAATGTTTCTGACCCCAACAACTCACATATTTGGGGTGGGCATAATTTTACCTGTATGATATAGATCATAGACAGACAAAACAATATAGCAATAGAGCAGTGATTACCTATAGTAGATGTAGTCGAACGATTACTGTCTATTCACAGCAATCCACACAGGTTTGTGTGAACTCCTGAAAAACACATCCCATGGCACCGACTTTCAATAGGCTTCTGGTACTGGCTGTATTAAACAACTGTATTAAGTTTCATTGTTGTGAGTGAAGGACTTTTTGAGATAATGTGTTTACAAGGATATGGACCAACAGACATGTATAAAGGGGCAGAACTCCTGAAAAACACATCCGATTACACCGACTTTCAATAGGCTTCTGGTACTGGCTGTATTAAACAACTGTATGAAGTTTCATTGTTGTGAGTGAAGGACTTTTTGAGATAATGTGTTTACAAGGATAAAAACAGACAGACATGTATAAAGGGGCATAACTCCTGAAAAACACATCCAATGGCACCGACTTTCAATAGGCTTCTGGTACTGGTTGTATTAAACAACTGTATGAAGTTTCATTGTTGTGAGTGAAGGACTTTTTGAGATAATGTGTTTACAAGGATATGGACCAACAGACATGCATAAAGGGGCATAACTCCTGAAAAACACATCCGATTACACCGACTTTGAATAGGCTTCTGGTACTAGCTGCATTAAACAACTATGAAGTTTCATTGTTGTGAGTGAAGGACTTTTTGAGATAATGTGTTTACAAGGATAAAAACAGACAGACATGTATAAAGGGGCATAACTCCTGAAAAACACATCCAATGGCACCGACTATCAATAGGCTTCTGGTACTGGCTGTATTAAACAACTGTATGAAGTTTCATTGTTGTAAGTGAAGGACTTTTTGAGATAATGTGTTTACAATGATATGATGGACAGACGGACGAACGGACGCCTGGACAGACGGACGGACAGACGACGGAGGCAACGACAATACCGCTCGGGCAGAATCTGCCCGAGGGGTAAACAAGCTCACGTACACATGTATAGATTAGTTGTTGTATCAAGATTGTTCCACTTTGTCTCGTGACTCTTACATTAAAGATGGCTCTAATAATTCGGGTAATTTTTCGTGATAATTCCAGAATGTCATGTTGCGTATTTTTCAATTGTTCACGGTCACAAGCACTTTGTTAACCGGCTCGCGTGATTGGTCCTATATGGTCTGGTGAAGTTTCCAAAAATCTATCTTAGCGTGGAGTAGCAATCATAGACAGGAAATCGTGTAGGGGTGGATGGCAACTTGCCCGTTAGCTTGAAACTGGAATGTGTCACCATGCTACAGTGTCGAATGCGCCTTTGAATTCTACATTTATAAGACAAGTGACGAGTGAAATATTCGTACAATACATTGTCTATATTTATAAGATTAATAGTTGCCTTTTTGTTAGGGCCTTAGTCTATATACAAGGAAAGAACGTTTTCATCACAACCAGATAAAATATACAAGTTTACAAATCCTCGAACAATGGATAGAAGGCTGAGATACAAGGTATATATATATATAAGACGGTGCTGTATTGGAACAAATAATTGCAAACGCTAATCACGGACTCCTACTTCCGCAGTACGCTTGTTCTATGCATGAAAAATAAATATATCATCAATACATAAGACATAACAGTACATTTTGGTCCATGTGCAAGAGTGCAGATTAGCTTTGAAATTCTTCATACAATCTACATGTATATGTAATTTATTATTCAAGTCTGTTGATTACAGTAACAGACAAACTTCTGAGGTTTGTTTTTGTGATCGGATTGATAACGGATCACTTGACAAAAAGTTTCGGCATTAGATTCGAAAGCCTGTGCATTAAATATATATACGTGGACTAAAGCTCGGAAGTTTGTCTATTTCTATTATCTAGATGTAGTTTGCAATTGTACTGAGATCACCTTGTGCCGTACAAATAGAAAATAAATTACTAAAATAGTGGGACTAGTGTGACTAAGGAGACTATAGATGGTGATACATATAGGTGTAAGAATACTGAACTACCTAGAGGTTCAACTTACGATAACAAATCGCTGGTTGGACAAATTGCACAATCACACATTGGATCAGTCTTATATATACTATTATAGGCTACATAGACATGGAACATCTAAATAAACTTACATATAAACCCGTATATTTTTTTTACATTAAACTACGTCTACTCGATAATGTCGATGAATTACTTTCTCACCATTATGGCAAACGTTTTGGGTCAAAAGTTATTGTTGTTCTTGGCCTCAGCCGCATATATATGTTTCTCACCTTCGTGTGTTGCAATAAACACCACTCATATTATTTATTACAAAAGCGGATTAAACTGAATGAAAAGGGAGAAACTTCGATTTGTACACATTAATGGAAACCCTGGTACTATAGTGATCGAGTGTGGAGGTGAGAGTGGGATGACGGCAGAACGAGTACCGGTACTTTCATGCATAATGCAATAATATATAGACGATATTTAACTACAACATCAGCCAACAGTTCGATATTATCAGACATCGGTTTGCAATATTTTCAACTCAATTAAAAATAAAATCATACAATCAGTTCGACTTATTTCAAGTAGATTTTATACTCATAGGGCTTATGTATAAGACGAATAGCCAATAGGATAAGGCCAAGTAAATCACGTGACACGATGTACTGCCTCCAGTTTTGTGGATATAAGGGCAATCACTGGTAAACTAAGACACGTGATGATGGCATTGGTCCATGGAGGAATGTTCGTTGTTGCTACTGTTTTCTCCTCTACAAACGCGACTCGTAATGCCACGAGTCTGAGGCGTCGTCCGTGTCCCTGTCTCGCGACGGATAATCGTCGTCTTGCGGGAACGCTGGCCCTTCTAACTGCTCCGTGAGGAAGTCTGTCGGTGCTATGGAGGCCCGTCTTTCACTGTGTATGGAATGCCGTCTGTCACTGTAGGGCGAAGGCTCTCTGGATGCATGATGCGCTTCTGAATCCGGGAAGAAAGCACTGGGCGCCCGGGGACTAGTGGACCTGCTCTCCATCCAGCTAGGACTGAGCAAAGAGCCAGGGTCGCGTGAATGTTCTCGTTGGAGATACTCTCTTCTCGCGTGACTTGGGCTCATTCCAATCGTTTCGGATTCACTGGCCTGGCGGGAACCCAATGGGGTGCGCGATCTGCTCTCGTCAAATCTCACTGGGCTCAAACTTCTTATATTTGGATCAAACGAATCCCGTCTTGACGGTGTGTATGTGCCGTCTGGTATTTCTGAGGGATGATGGATTGGGCTTAAGCTTCGTCTGCTTTTTGGACTTCTGCTTTGACTATCTCTCCTCTGAGGCTGCTGTCCTCCACCTGGACTGAAGCTTCCCACATCGCTGGTGGGTCTTCGAAAAGCGCTGAGGGCCATCATGCGTGGGTCATCCAGTTGACCGGGAGAGAGGGACATCAGTGGATCCGCGTCACGAGGTCCGGGTAGCTTGGCCCGTCGGCGGAATGATCCCAATCTATGCTTTTGCTCCCAAATCTTCTGCCTTATTTTCTCATCTCTGCGTTTCTTCTCCGTATCCTGGAAAGAACAAGAACCCACAATGTGTCAAAATATCACAGAATTTAATTTGACACCAGAAAAAAATAGTAATTTTATGATATAACTCACGTTCAGGTATCGGGCACTGAGGATTGCTTTCTCTGTCAAGAAGAAATGATCGAGCGCAATATGCACCTAAGATATGGACGAAGATAAGGGAACCAGCGAAATGCTGAATATGCTTCACTTTATTGAACTGTTTATGGTTTATAGGTGTTCTTACCTCCCTCCTCTGTTTCTCCACAATGTAGTTAACGTGAGCCATCAAATCGTCAAGTTTGGACTCAGTCGAATCTTTGCCCATGGAAGCAAGCGACAATGCCCGATCAAGAGGGAAAAAGTCGTAGTTCTCTTTGCACAGCTGCAAGAATGGAAAGTCAGGGGAGTTCCATCACAGTGAGGAATCACAGCTCCTTCTATGAACAACATTCAACGTTCATTCAAAATGTGTCTCTGTCACATTAAGATTATGTCTACTCGTGTGAACACAATAGAGTGTGGATGTATCGAGTATCACCAAATATGCCCCAGACTTTGTATCTTCCAAAGTTCTAGTCTACTTGAAAATTGACTTAATGTATCTGGTAGGTAAAGTTACTGAGATTGATTGATCCGCAGAATTGCTCTGTTATATTTGCTTGTAGACGCTCTTACGTTGGGTATCACAAATAACAATGTCCCAATTATTTGCGAGAGAGGAAATCAGGGAAGAGTACTTACCAGCCTGTAGACAAACATCTCCATTGCCGTGTAGTCGTTGACTTTGGTTCCATTTAGATGAATGAAGAAGAATATATAGGCCCACATGTTGTGCTCATGGCGGACGTGATGGTTAAAACCCTGTCAAAAAATAAAATGCCGCTTATTGGCATACGTAACTACAGTACTTTGATACCAATATGTATATACCTGAAATGATTGATTTTCAACGCACTTACAGGTACGTCCTTGACGATCTCCCCTTGGAAGAGTCAGTTAAATCGAGATTGATTCGAAGTATAAGTGTCTAGTCCGTCATTCAATATTCAACCATCGTTCATTAAAGAATTTCCACGTCCATAGTTCACTGGTTCACGAGAGCATTGGTTCAGTAACGACAGTCTGTCAACATAGTGGAGGGAAAAATTGACGACGTCTGGTGACTAAAAAGCAAGCATATGATTCAAAGGAAAGCCTCCCTCGGTATCTCACATTCAGACTAGAATACGGAAGATTCTAACTCGTAGCCTTGGTATCTCAACCGCGCTATTATTGCAGATGTTCATCTGGAAACTATGAAGTAACCACACGGCCCTATCACCTGCTTAAGAGGAAATATATACGCTAATTCGGGAGCTGTGATGACAGATCAGCTCAAATAGGTAACTCATTCGATGCTAATAGATGAGCATCGAGGGCGTCTGATGAAGTAAATGCCTCAACATGGGGAAATAACGTGAATGCAAGAATACCCAGGCGAAGTCACCTGTGATGCCCAACCGCCCATGTTCCACCAAGACAATAAACCTGCATATATTTGCCAAATGACATGCACAGAGGGCGAGCCTCGGGGACCAACATTCCACCAAAAAAATCCTACCATACACAGATATTAAATTGATGAGATATGAAAGAGTTGGGGAAAATTGACAACGTCTGACGACTGAAAAACAGCCACAGGAAAGCCTCCCTCGGCACCTCAAATTGAAACTAGAATACGGAGGATTCTAAAACGCAGTCTCAGTATCTCAGCCGCGATTTTATTGCAGACCGGGGAACTTGCTCTGTTCACTCATTATTAAATACGTAGAACAAAAGCGAAGTCTTGCACAAATGCGTTGATGTTGCCAGCTACATTACTTTACATTGGCGATAGAAGCGGTTATGATATTGGAATATAAAGCTAGATTCATTTCATCAATATCCACCAAAGACTTACCCGGTGTTCAATGTGAAATCGACGTTCTGTATTTCTATATAGTTATTATCATAGGAAATTGGGCAAAGTGAAATAAAATTATTTGCTCTTTACAAAGTATTCCTACCTTGCCATGATGTTCAAAGTCGTAGCTGTTCCTGCTGCAGATGAAGCATGTGTCTCTCATATCAGATTCGGCGGTCCACTGTTTGAGATTATAAACACATTAAGAGTACAGGTGAGAAAAAGAAGAAAACGAACAGAAAAGAGTGAACTATAGTTCTTGGTTGTATTTCATATGATAAAATATAAATATATTTGTTCCGCTATTCGAGTACCGACTGGGGTTGTCGTGCTTTCCTTTGCCTTGGACTAGATGATTTTATTTCAGACGGGGAGAAAGTCCTATACTTTTCTTTGACGAACGACAGTCCGATATTCAGAGCCGATATCTCGCACAAGTGTAATGACTGATATGTGAAGACACCATTATATAATTATGATACGAAATTACGCATAGAACTAAGAGAACGTCATGTACTAATTTTCTTCAAATACTTTTTGTTGAAATATCATCAGTTGAGTGGTTCAAATATCAATGTTTTATTAACACAGGTCCCACTTGAGGAGGAATCATACCTTGAGATCTCGGAGTTCGGAGAATGTGTCCACGATGATACCAAAGATGATGTTCAGACCAATTGTTGTGATGAAAATGAAGAATGACACGTGATATAGAACCATGAATCCAAACTTGGAGAAGGTTGCTTCTGTCGGATGGGCTTTCATAACCTGCAAACAATAACCATGCGATGAAGGCAAGTATATAAAAAAGTTAGGGAAATTTATTGTGGATAAACAATACTTTAACCATACTATTGTCGTATCAAGACAAATGTTTTCCGGAGGTCCCCACGGTGAGGCATTAGATTATTGGTATTAGAAAACTCTAAATGGACATCTAACTGCCTTATTTTACGCATTAGCAGAATATTTTCTTTTAAATGTATTCGTGCATGTCAAATCATTTTTTATTTTACTCTATTTAGTGTAAATATTTATAGGACAATAAAGACCAACCTCAAACAAATCTCCGATAAGGCCATACCGGACCACGGTCAGGGTACACTCCCAGAGAGAGTTGCAATAGAGGTACTCGTCCGGCTGGAACATGCTTCTCATCATAGCAAAGCCCACGATGGCATACAGGTAAAACACACACAGACCAAGTACCGCCACCCACAGTAGGGATTTACCTGAACAGGTGAAAATGAAAACAGGTAAATTATTGCCGCTTCAGATAAATACATTTCAGAACTATGTTAAATTGAAGTTGTATCCGCCGCATATCAAAACTGTTATGCAGATTTTGTGTGCATAGAATCAACATATACTGAGCAAGACAATCGGTTTGTGACTAGGAAATGTATTCCAGCCGCTGTTTGATGGCGTCTGTTCGTGCAAACACCATGAAGAGATGAAATCGTTGTAAACGCAGATTACATCCTGTTAGAACGCTTCAACCGTTACAGGTCAAGAATTAATTGCGGCGGCGTTTATTCCAGTCCATACTTCATGTAAAGACCACGTAACAATGTATACAATATCCAAGTCTGAGAACAACAATGCGTCTAGTCCTAGAGATTATCAGCTTTTTCAATGCTTAGGTAATAGGTAACGTGAAGTATCGACTTATATTTCGTTGCACGCACATCGTTCGCGGATATGAACACACTTCAGTGGTTGGACGAGAATGGTACTATCGGTAATTCTGAACAATAACAGCCTCCTGGTATGGTCTTTTTCTGATAAACCCGTTTTCAAAAAAAGAAATTGTAACAAATTTTTCCTTTGAAATTGTGTTGAAGATTTAAGTCACATCAGGAATGCGCGAAAATCGCTATTTTATTGATAATACCAATTCTGGTCTTAATTTCTTCATCCCTTGTTTTTTGGGGGACTAGCAGGTTTCTGCCTGCTATCTCAGCACTTTATGCTGGTGTCCAAGCTGTGGGTTTCTAGATTACTGGAGACGCATTCTGGTCAAATTCCCGAAAATATATTTACAAATTATCGCCCCATTATCCACGACATTTCAAGTGCTATTTTCATACTTTACATCATGAAAGATCTTTTTTTTGTGGTATTTTGCTTCGTATAGTACACAAATAACAGAGGCTCAATGATTACTAAATGGAAATCTGTTGTAATGACGAACTTGCATGTAGGCCTACTATATATTTGCTATCCCAGTGTGGAGCGGTTTAACTATTCAAAATAAAACGGCCAGTACAATTCGATACAAAGTGTAGTCTCTTAGTTTTCAAAGTCAAATTTCTGTCTGTCATCTCCAGAGAGTAGCTCTTAAACATACTTTTGCCCCCATCCCCACCAAGCTCAGAACTACCCCTCCCTTCCCTTCTTCTGACGTCTCGGTTCTGCTGATGAAGATATAATCGAGTTCTTACCATTCTGTGTGACAGCCTTTATCACTCCCCCCAACAGTTGATTGTTGTTGACGATGTTAAGCAGGTGAAAGGCGAAGAAGTAACCATGGAACACGGTGCCACCAACAGACAAGCCAACAAACGCCTGCAACGATTGTGATACGTATAACAGTAACACTAGTGTTCACATGCAATTCACATTTAGTGAGTTAGTGAGTAGGATTTAACATCGCTTTCAAAATTATTTCAGTCATATCGCGACGCAGCGAAGTTGCGTTCCTGCTACTTCAAAGAACAAATTCTCGAAGCAGCATGGAACCAGACTACAACACACTGACTACAGCACAAAAGACACAGACAAGACGCTTACATGGTGCAATAAAGTCAAGTGATATTACGGTGCTAGACATAACATTATCAAGTTCCTGTTGCTTCTCAACAAAATGCATTGAAGCAACAGAAATCCGTGCCCATCCAACTGCATTGTTAAATATATATCCAAATAGCCATATTATTTTCTTCCACATGGTATAATCTTTTATGGGAACACAGCCACAAGTCAGTAACAAATATTTCTTCTTTTTTATTTGGTCCGTGTGTCCCATGCGCACAATATTTCACTGAAAATATTGGTACCGAAGTCGAAATCTGGAACGTTCCCGCCGACCATACGGTCTGTTGGTTTGTGTACGACCACTGTCCATTGGGGGACCGATCCACGATGAGCGGAGCCCGTTTTCATGTTTACAGCTCATCAGACTGATTTCCCAAAGCCGAATATACTTGACATTACAAGGTGAAACATAATTTATATAATTCTTGTGAAAAATTAAATAAAAATGAGGCCCACTTTACATTTGTTTTCTTTTTTATAAATGACAGCAGTTTGTCAGATAAATGAAGCCTCTTAAGCCCTATTCTGGGAGGGGGGGAGGGGGAATGGGGTGGTAAGGGTGAGGAATTGGGGTGGAAGTGGGAACATATTTTTAGGGATCATCTCTAAGATATTTTAACGCTGCACTTTGCTGGGAGTGAATTGGTATGAATTTCTGGGAGCTCCAAAAGCATAATCTCTAATTCAAGGAGCACTCGTCGATAATGCAACCTGCAACCATCTGGGTCATCTATACGCGGTAAGACTGACCCTGGGATCGTGTGTATCCATTTTCAGCCTACTTTCGGCAACTGCAAGAGGAAATTTCCAGAAATCAATACCACGTGACTTCGTCAGCCAATCAGCTAAACTCTACCGACATAACCCCAGCTTAATCCGCCATTTTCGAGCTACTTGTTCAAAATTACAGATCTACCACACCTCTTGGATGATACGAAAGTTATTCATACCTATATATTTTGTAAGCCCAGGCAATATCTGTTTCCGAAGTGATATGGAAACCTGTAATTTATCAGATTTCTCGAGTCTGTTCCCCGCCGGATGAAGGCCGAACAGAATACGGCAAAGTACCGGATATCGCTCCGCGATAATGGAGAGACACGATTCGCAAGCCATCTTATGGATGGCGAAGTGTACGCAAATGGTCGCTAAGGATCACTGATCAAAGACAGGCCCACCTTTTTGTCGGAGATATTTTACTTTGATGCGGCTATGAATAGCTATATAAATGGTTATATTGTGGATATAACATATCCATATTTTGTTTACTTTTATCCTAATGTGAGGTAGCTGGATACTATTGTTAGAAAATTCAGCTTGTTCTGAGTAATTTCAAAAATCACCATGCTGTACTTCATATATAGGTACCAGTCACCATGCTGTACTTCATATATAGGTACCAGTCACCATGCTGTACTTCATATATAGGTACCAGTCACCATGCTGTACTTCATATATAGGTACTCCCTTAATTACATATACGCTAATCAGCTCACTTTGAACGAATATGGCGTCTGTAATCAGAGGGAACAAACTGGGGCTATGTTTCATCAATGGCACCCAAAGGAAACTTACCGCATAGTAAAACGTGGTGAAGCTCAAGAACTTGGCATCTAACTTGGACACGTGCTGTTTCTGCCTCACCCCGTCCTCGTCGAACTCGTCTCCTTTCTTAAAGTACCTCCTAGATTACCCAACCAAACAAGCTTTTGGTAATCATTTGTAACACTATAGATTGATGCATTCGTGTATCGGATGTCCTTGAATGCACCAGTATTGGTTTACTGGCAATAATCTTTAACAGAGTCTTCGAAGGATCATACTATAAAGCAGCGATGAAGCTTGTTATGGCAAATAAAATATACTGTTGTAGAGTGAATCATTATTCATCTGTTGGTCATTTCGATTTTTCATCAATAAAGCGAAAAGCATCATAGAAATTCTGTTAAAATATTGTGTTTAAGTCTCATTTGGATTAGGGTATTATTGATATATATATATACTTTTAAAAAACGAGATCACATCCCAGGGAGACTAGGCTCTTAGTTGCACAACTGTGATTAACATTTTTTAACAACAGTCTCTTGAAGTATTGAAATCTTTATGATATATAACATTCATATACAAAACATGTTCACTTTAACTATAAACATTTCATTCTTCTAGGCTTTGGGAAGTAGATTATTTTGAAAAAACAAAAACAACGAGCTTTGTTTGTCATGTCCGTAGAAACCGCTTCCCTTACTTGAAGACGGTGCCCATATTCTTGATACTGGGTAATCTGGGGTGGTTACAGACAAAGTAACTGACGAGGACGAATAGGCAGAGGAGATTGTGTAATCCTCCTAGGGCGTAGATAGCGATCTCGTATTCCTCTAACGTCAGAGTGGCGATCACTGGAATGGGACTGAAGAGAATAGGACAATCAAAATTAAAAGGGATGACAGATTATGATGTAAGAATTTTGGAAGTTTGGAACAAACTCAGAAATTCACGAGCCAATTCCAGGTCTCTTTTATCAGGAGTCTATTTTGTGAGATCAATACACACTAACAGATTACCTACTTGATTTGAGTTAAATCGAAATAATATTACCAATTTTTAAGATCGAAGCAAAAGGCTATCGCATTCGATTATCTCATAATGCTACCTTCATGCATACATTTCAAATTCTTGTGTCAAATCTGAGGAAGCCAAGAGTGAATATTTCCGATCACCCCCACAGAGCAAGTATGTCTAAACTTACATTCCAATTTTTCGCCAATAATAACATATTATTATTTACTGAAACATGGCCACACCCTTGGGATATCATTTGGCTTATTTGTTGAGGTGTAAAATTGACTATAGCAACTTAACAAATGTGGCATCTTAAAAGTTGGTGAAATTAAACTAAACGGTGGGTTTGACGGATAATTCCTCAATTATAAAGTCAAGAAACATATCTATGGAAGCTTTTGGGGAATTCAATTGGGATGTTTTACATCAATATCTCCCTGGGTGCATTTCAGTTGATTTTAAGAATACGCGGTACTTTGTCAGTGCATTTTTTTCATTAATGAATTCAACGGAAGTTTAAATTTCATTATATAGGTGAACTTACTCGTAAATGCCTGGCGGAAGAACCGTTGCGTTCTTGGGGTAACCAGGGGGAATGGAAGCCTTGGCATTCCATGTAACCAGCATCAGTATATTAATGGCGAAACTCAGCACCGTCACGCCGTGGTTCCAGAGTAGCCTAAATGAAATGAAGACTACAGTTATACGGCCAAATAAGTGCCAGATCTCGTCGGATGCTATACAGAGCCAGAGATATAGAGATTGACTTATCTTTAAATCTCTGTTAGAAGTTACCTTGAGAAGTTGTTTGTTTGCACTACGTCAGTTATAGTTGGCGAACTTGCGATATTTATCTTCTAAACTGTTTAATAAGTTGAACGATTTCTAAATTTCTTCCATATGGTGTCACGCATATGTCGCCCACCAAAACTGAAGCCAGTAGAACAAATGTCAAGATCAGAAATTCATTGAAACGCTCCAATTTTTAGCGAGTGAATATATGAGGGGAAGTCGATGTGTTGCACAGCAAAGCTGAGATGAGAGGTCCAGTTCACTGACAACCAAAATCTCGTTAGAACACGAAAACCCCCTAAAGTGTCGCAGATTTCATTTCAATTGCATAGTCCATAGTATCAGTTCTTTAAACAGTAATGAATAGGCTAGGAGATGGAATTGAATAGAATTTATCTCGTAACTTGGGGATTTATTGTGAACTTTTCACTGAAATAATAGACATTATTCATCTTCAACATATTAGGGAGTAGCCAATCATTTCCTTTCCAAATTAACAACAGAAAGAAATTGTACACGCTAAGCGTTGTTGTGTGGAGCCGAAAATGATGGGAAATTATGCAATTATAGACGATTATAGAAGCGGTGACACCCAGTGTTGCATATTAAATAGAAACAGTTTAATAGAGAATTCTCCACCGCAAGAAAATATTGAGACTGATGATAGAGCATATGAGAATTATTCAAGCCGTTTATATTAGGCAAAACTCTGCGAGAGCAAATCCATTCCTGACATGAATCGAAACTCACCAGCCTTTTGTCAGACAGATGGCGATCGGGTTGCTGAGGATACGTTTTTGATATGCGATATCTTTCATGATGTCTCTACTCCAATCCATTAGGTCCCGGATCTTGTTGCTTGGTGAGGATCTGTCAACATTCCATTTCAGCTTCTCCTTAACTTCCTCCCTGAGTACTCCCTAAAAACAAGAAAACAAGATTAGCAGCTGCCTTGGAATTTTTTTACTCAAATCTTATGGCCAAGCCGGAAAGTGTGAGCTATGAACATGATGAAGAAGAATGTTAAATATCGTTATCTCGGTGTCAGTTCTAACTATTCTTATCCAAGAATGTGAAAACAGTCACGATCGAATCGCATGTGGTTACTCAGTTTAAAATTACTAGTAACTCAGCTCGTCTCCATGTCACCTACCTTATTTTTGACGCGGAAGTTGACTTTTTGTAGATGGTCATCTTTTACGACCTCGATGGAATTGCTGTTTTTCTTGTAAAAGTCGAAGGCCTTTTGTTCATGAGGCAAGATGAATACTGCAATAATGAAACACATGATGCACTGGAGACATTCCCAACATTAAGGGACAGACAGGGGTAGAATGTTATCTGTTTAGTCGACACAGTGATTAGAATTGGGTTTTTCCTCCAAGTCGTACGGCTGGCAGGCGTGCTGAAACTGCATTGTCCCAAACATATCGTCTTAGATCTGGGCTTGGATTCGTTGTCCCATTGTCTCTTGGTCGGTTGCCTTAGTGGACTCATTCAGTTTTTTTCAGTGGTTTTGTCTAAGAAAACTGTAAACTTGTGAGGATGAGATGACGATGTAATGTCGTTCCTGTTCACGACATATGCCGCCAACCGTCTTAGATACCATGTGCGTTCAGCATACGTCGGCAGACATCTTGTTAGTCAGTAACGAATAAATCCCTGTGTGAACTCAACACGAACTGTGTCCGTTTTGCTGTAAGCCTAGATACCATAGACACACAGCAAACTGTGCTGTTTGAATGTATTAGTTTGGTCTACAAATGGTCTACGTTCCTACATCGTGAACAGAATCTACGCTCAAACAGAACTGTTAATGATTCTCAGTTGCAGTTATTTTGTTCCGCAGTCAAAGTTGAAATTGAATGAAGAAATATTAAATGTAGAGTAGCAATATCATACAGACAGAATATTGCTAATCGTTCTCAAATCTGTGTTGCTGATGGGGAATTCTGAGTGGTTGACTGCTACAGAAATTGTTCAATATCGTTGCTCCGTAAGATCAGATCAGAGAAGAAGGATATTTGTTGTCAATGTTTCCAAACATTTGATTTTAAAACATAAAATTGTTTAGCAGTCTGAATTTCTGATTTTTCGTTTTCCTTGATTATTTTGAGTTATCTATGGGCAGAATTTGAATGACAATTGGTGGTAGGTATTTTTATTCAACTTCGGCTATAATCCGATTTCATTCTAGTACAAGTCATCAGATGCAACGGAGAATTGACTGTTGTGGTAAGTAGAAGAAAAAGTTCATCGGTAATGAACTTCCGGTTATAGTGTGTATCCAAACATTCTCACATCCAATGACACTACGAATTGACAACAACATTAGTTTTCGAAATCATCATCAGATATTCAAATAATAGAAAGAAATTCTTAAACTTCAACAAATGTAGAGAAAAATATTACAGAATATTATCAAATTAAATTCCTTTTTTTCGAGAGATATGCTGGGAGAGGGTTACAATTAAGGAACTAATAAGATAACTGCATGGATCCTTAACTGGATACTCAATAATACTCTATATACCAGATAATAACGCGGGAATGTATATAAAAATCTTCATAAATTAATCAATTGAGTTTAGAATCTGTAAATTGGTATTGCTTAGGTTCTTCATCAAATATATTGTGTCAGCTTACGTCTCATCGCAAGTTTGGGATCCACGTCGTACATCCTAGCCAGAATGAGGTAGAAACTGAAACCGACATCCATGTACTCGTCCGCAAATTCCTTCATTTTCTTGGACTATTGAAAATATAGGAAGTGTCACAGTGTCTACAGAAATTTACCAGAGCTTACCGTCATTATAGGAAAGGTAACGAATGTAATAGCAGAAGCAAATGAGCTAGAAGTGTGTATGATTAGATTAGACTAGCTAGACAGCACTGGCACCCGTCAAACCGTCTACACCACTAGACTCTTGCACAGTCCTTACACACGAAAGTTTAACTGAAAAGTCGTCACGCGTGGTTTGATGGCTGTGACAAATTATATACGTTTCATAAACTGAGTATTTGAATTCCAGCATTAGTTCATCTCCCATGAGGCATCACTCGGTTTTTGTTTTGAATCTTGTGTTATAAACGGGCGGCTGTGGCCAATCATGCATATAGCTAGACTAATTTAAGGATAACGTCTCCTAGTCCATTTGCTGCTAGTAATAGATAATAAATAAATGGGGAAATAAGTACTTACGTTTACACAGAAAAAGCCCTCTTAGATGTTGATCAACACCTAGAAAGGTGTTGAGCTCAACACCAACAGATGGTGTTGAGCCAGTATTAGCACTTTTCAGTGAACACCAAAATATGGTGTCGATCCATCTTCGACACCCTCTATTGATGTTGACCAATATCATTATTTTGTGTTGAACTGGCCTCAACACCATTTTTTAGTGGTTAACACTATTTCTCAACACCAATTTATGGTGTTGATCAGCCCTCAACACCATTAAAGGGTGTTGGGCCAACACCATTCCTCTGGTTGTGAGTAAGCCGACTAAAGCCCCATTTAAAACGTCTGTGGAGGCTCTTTTAACGCAATTTTAACTGTGATAGCTTTAAAGTATAAATCTTGGATATTTTTGTCTGTACGAAAATAGATAGTGTGCAGAATTGAAGAAATTAATTTTTGGCTTCATCTAGGGCAGTCTTTCCCGTTTTCACGATTAGTTTGTTAATTATTATTTATATGTTACATGTATGTGCTGTCGGAAACTGTACATGGGACCTGTGCCCGTGGGTCATCCTTGAATGTAAATAAATAAAATCTTATAAAGGACCCCATATTGTGTTGTAACGATGTCATGGAGCGCATTTTGAATACATCATATCTTTCTATGTGGAAGTTAAGGATGTCTAGATATTGGCACAGAATCATTTCTTGGTTGTTACTATACCCCTATCAACAGTAAATTGTTTTTCGCCAAATTGTAACGACAGTTATTCAACTAGTTCATTTTGACAAAATTTCTACATTTTACTAAAATATCAGCTGTGAAATAAATAAAATGCTTCTGTTGATATGCCCCTATCCAAACAAAATGACAAGAACATCACATGCATATATAGGTAGGTAAAGCAAGCAATTACAGGCTACCAGGGAATATATAATATGATCCAACATACCACGATATTGCTGAGGAAATTCCCGCCGGCCTTAGCGAAGGATTTAGCTGTCTTAAAGTAGCCACTACCTTCCCCTACCGTCACACTCTTGATATTCTCCATTTTCTTCTTATCTGGTTGGTGCATTTCGTAACATTCCGCCATGAGCTGGTAAACAGCCTTTTTATCCAGGGTATCTTTCACTTCCTGTTAAATAACAGTGGTTATTGAAACCGGAGTTAATTAAAATAAGGATGGATCATTTGCCCGAATATTCGTTGGCATCTAATATATGGATGTTGACGCAGTCCTAGCTATATCTACTCAACGTCAGAGATGGCAAATGGAAATAGCACGAAGCTGCATTTTCCCCTCTGTTGATGTCTTGTTATAATGGATGAACTGCATAGTTTTGAAGCATTGAGAATACTTCGTAATAATGTGTTATAATTACAGTTTGGTAGAGCAAGAGGAAATAATAAATGTAACTCACCATAGCTACTTGTGTTGCCATAGGGCCATTCTCCTCAATCAAAGACATTATCAAGTTAGCAATACACTGTCGCAGAGAGAGAACCTACAATTCACAACAAAGTAATCAATGAATATGGTGATATATGTAACATTTACCCTTGTATGAAGTCTCAATGAGAGATGCATTCAAACTTAGGTTAGATGTACTTTCATGGTCATAAAAAGATCTAATTCTAATTTTCAAAATCTTCCTCTCAATCATACACTAAAACTTACACTGCAACTTTTACGATTTTCTTATAGTTTTTGGCGAGTTAGATTTTGGTATATTACTCACCTTTTCTGTTGGACAGTCGGTCAATTCACCGGCTCTAAGGATGAAGTTGATGTAGTCAATAATTTTGTTGTCATATATTACCAGACGGTTGTCTTGGTTCCCCTGGAGAAAAAATTTTGAACATGTATCCAGTTTCGAATATAGTATTTTTACAACTAAATTTTCGATTCACAACATCCAAACAGTACTTAATATCATATACTCTTTTTAGATTCATAACCTCTTGTGAAAATTAATCAGTAAGTTCAATCAATTTCAAATTAGTTTTTTTTAATATGATGATGTCTCCGGCAAGAGGGTCGGAAGCTCGTGCATTATATTGCGTTTAGGTTGAGAGCTCAGAATTTTTAGTATTAATATTTAAAATCATGTTCACACTTCTACTTTACACGCGTCAGATTATATGGTTCGATGGATTCATCATTCGAAATATGGTCCAGTATGTATCTTTTATAAACAAGAATAAACTGTAGTTTCTTGAAAGAGTAAAAAGGTTAATCGTCGACAAGACACCGTGATGTGGCAATCATAACAGCTGTATCACTGTCATGTCTTATTCTATAAAAATGAATTTTCAACTGGCACTAAAAGATACATGTATGTACACCGAAAATTCACACATAACATATACTAAGTTATTGAGGGCCTCAAGGGAGAACAGTCTCTGACTGATTGTGCAACCCTCGTTAAATAAAGCATTCATTATTATACATTATTAACTATTGTTAAACAAGCATGAGCCATATCCAAAAATGATCCTTACTGCTGTAAACTCGTTCATAGTCTCGAAGAGTTGTATGACCAGATCGATGGACTTTCCGTTCACATTGGAATATATGACGTCCAGGAATCGAGTCACCTCGGCGATGATGTTAAACGATTTGATGTTGTCAGGTTGTTCTCTCAAGTAATCCTAAAACAAAGTCAGACCACTCAGCTTAGATGAGAAGGTAAAGTTTCCTCATTGATGCCACACCGTTATATTGCCGGAGCTGGCTATGTTACAGCCATTCTACCGAACTGAATGGAGACGGAAAGGAACCGACTACGGAAAAACACAGCAACTTATTACAAGTAAACTGAAACAGCAGTCATCGGGTCATCCACATTTTTCCAGTTCAGCCCTGGTCATAGCACTGGTGATTTATCATAAATGATAACGCCTTTACAGAAAACCTACACTCCGCATGTCATGATGTGGCCAGATATTTGAGGTTGCGTGATCAATATCGGATCATCTACCTGAGGCATAACTTTCTGTATATTTGAGCCATCATGGTTGCATCTCCGTCCGACTCGGATATTGTCTTAAAGCAGATGTTCATTTATATCCCGCACAGGCTACATAAATGATGACGAATAACCCTATCTGGCCTTGCGGGGGGAATTTTGGTCCCTCTACTAAACATTTCACGGCATCTCCGGAACGACAAAAAGAAGAGATCTGAAATTTTCAGATTTTTTTTGCCGCGAATCTTATTGGCATCATTTTGAGTAATCATAAATGCGAAGGATCATGGGTAAATTCACAATGGCGACCACGAGATGTCCTCGGAAAGTCGTATTTGCGGAATTATCTGTCCATGTTTTCGCTTATTTCTTGCGTAAAAGAGAAAAAAAACCTAACAATTCTCTATCATATTAACTATAGTTCTTGAGAGAAAAATATCGAAAAATAACACATTGCCCCACCCTCATTCTGGGACATCCTTCAAATCCCCCAAGTCTGATCGGATATCTTTACTCGGAGCAATCTATGGGTGATCGGATCTCTTTACTTGAAGCAATCAATGACTGCTCGGATCTCGGATAATACTGTGCAAAATGTCAACTAACCTACCCTGCAAAAACGGTGGAAAATATGCTTCGTACCTTCGCCGTTATATTGGCACGTGGTATGATTATTCAAAAGAACGTATGGTACCACTCCCCATACCAAGAGGCAAGAGACGTCTAGCATCGTCCTAGCTAAATGGGGTTATCTGGGAGGTACGTCTGTATGAAAACGGCGGATTCGCACCGTCTACTATTATTTTACATTTCTAAAGTGCGCCTTTCTTTACTGATGTGGTGTGCCGGTGAATAGATACTATGCTTAGGCTCATTTGTAGGCCGATATGCATTATCGTGCCACCTGATGGTTCTCACCTGCAAATTTTGATTTTGCCCATCACACATGCGCGCCATCACTCGGAGAACTAACTCTATGTACCCGTCATCCTTGGCTTCAGGATCGTTCCTCTCATGTGCAACTTTCTCTTCTTCGGTCATACCAGCCAATTCCTACCACACAAATATAATCGGTCAATGAAATATATAGGCCTACTGCAAGTACATGAAAGACGCCAGAGCTTGTTAAAAATATGAACTTTTTGGGGGGATAACAATTCAACAAGAATATTATATTTTATCCTATATTTATTGTGCATATTCTTCAAAGATTGATAAATAATTTATTTAAAGTAGTAATACGACACTGAACGCCTCTTAAGAGAATAAGACTTTAACAGATGAATACTATTTCTTAGACCATTTTTGTAGTTTTCGGTCCCAAGATACAAAGTACCACGTGCAACATTGTAATATCATACATTTGCAGTAATATCGAATATATAACTGATTTTCAGTAATATATACCGCAATGCCAAGATGTACATATAAATGGTTGAAGAATTGAACATATAAATATCATTACATGGTTTACATTTAGACAACATACATGCATAAGCATTCCAATGATTTATGCTCGAAATGATAAAACGATGAAATGATTATCATAATTACGATGCATCAGTAGAGGTATGTCTTCATATTGCATTGATTAGCACAGAGGAATCGATCACAAAACACAGGGTTGTCTGCAGGAGCACTTGTTATTTCACACAGGTTAATTCTATCTGGCCTGGGTGATTTGGGGTGTACCGCAGACTGGAGAGAGCTGGAAAGTGCTCCCTACATATTTTCGCTATCATTAAGGTTCGAGTGCTGAAACTTACCGCACTATACCTTTGAGTCAAGCGCTACTACCAAATGTAAAACAAGTTCCAAAATGACGTCATTTTCATAAACAAGCATCTTTTTGACGATTTTTAAGTCAAATTTTTCGAGTTGATTATTTATGTGTTTTCTTTGCACAGACTGCATGATAAATTAGTAAATAATAATCTGATGTGAAATAAACTAGCTTCTGTTCACTTTTTCTCGCAGAAAAGCAAGAAGTTTGAAGAAAAATGACGAAAACATCACTTTTCTGGCACGGCATATGGTCGCCATTTTAAGTTTGCCCATGATCCTCTGCTTGGGCGATTATGCAAACATGTTCTAAATGACCCCAATATGATAAACTACAAAGTCACGGAGTGTCAGCTCTTAAGTCTTTGTCGTTCAAGAGATAGGATCAAAAAACCAACAGGGGGAGGAATGTGCTCTACCCCCAGGCCAGGTAGGGTTACGCATAGTTAATATAACGGAGAGGGTTACTCCAAACAAAGAAGAAAACTTTAATACCCGGAATAAATTGATCGAGATATTGAACTCTTTCTTCAATCGGAGTAACTTTCACGTTATATTTTGACGAGTTAAATAACGGATCTATTGGATAAATGGTTTTGATAGGTCATTTCACAATAAAGCACAGAAGGATGCTAATCATAAGAATGCAACGAGATAAAGCACACTACTTCATAACATTACTGCAGGATCAGAACCCATAATAAACCATAACGCATACACGTAAATATATAAGGGGATCATCAATCTGACAAATACAGAAAACACCATCACCGCACTTCCACCACTATTTCCAACATACAATTTTCCGAAGAAAACACAGAATACCTCGACCGTAACAAGTTCAAGGTCGGTATCTGGGTGCGGGATGAGCGCATCTGCCTCCCCTAGGATAGGGTTATTGAACTTCACCTCTTTTGTGGAACCCTTCATCGCTTTGATGTCATTAGTTCCATTTTGTTTCATGACCGTCCCGTTCTTCTCCTTTTCCTGTTTGTCTTTTTTCTTGGGTTGGGTCGATTTCTTCTGCTTCTTTTTTGAGCGCGACGATGGCTCGCCCATTCTTTTACGGTTCTTTAAATACGAATAACAACAAACATAGTCTTCACAATCGAGACATTCAACAACGATTTTTCAATCGCAGTTGGTATTTGAGAGCTGCCCTCCATGAAATGAAAATGATATTATGCAAATGCATTGCTTATTATGTGAAGCTAGAATATCTGACTATAATCTGATCCCATTTAACAAAGCCACACGTGAACAGAAAGAGACGAACTTTATACATTAACAATACACATAAAAGCAGGAAAAGATATATTCTTTTGAATTCACTCAATATTTTTCAAGTTAATGTTCATTAACTTTACTTTTGTTAAATGGGAATAGAAGTGATGATTTTGTGTGATTCGTGTGATTCAGTACATTATTCTCAAAGTATTATCTTCAATACGTCTGACTAAGTGAATTTGTGAATGCACAGATGATTAGTATTTGATATGCAACCCGTGACACTCCATTTATCTAGATGAATCGTCCACCGATTTGTTAAATGCTCTAGCAATAAAGGATATGTGACCTTGATATCGAAAAAAGACCCTTGTGTATGATGGTAATAAGCTGATTTTTTTTTCCAATTCAAAACCTGTATAAACACATTTTTCTTGAAGTTTACATACTGAAATATCAGCCTCGAACGAATGTGATGTTCAATTGTATAGAAATGGAGATATGATTGATCAAAATGTGCCCCATGGCCTAATTTGAGGCATTTCTGAGGACGATTTGTAGTAAAAATTATGACACCTCAAACCAAAATTTTATTGCCACACAATGAAGTTTGATTATTTGTAAGAACCAAGAATGTTTTTTTTTATTTATTGGAATTTGACAATAAATTTCACGGTTGCCGCACAGGTGATTAACACCTATTTGTCATATATTTGTTACAAAAGAAAATCATCCCCCATAACTGCCTCAAAAATTGTATGCAATAACAGATCATCGTATATCTTTCGAGGCTGATATTTCAGTATGCAAACGCCAAGAAAAATACAGTTTTGCAGATTTTGGAATGAAAAAAAAATTGGCTCTATTATCGTAACACACAAAATAGTATTTCTCACGTTAACGCCACATATCCTTTTTCGTACAGGTGTGACTAATGTAAACCTTGCAATTATGTGTACACGGAAAACTTACCAGTGAGGTATGCACTTACTACAATACCTTTTGGAACAGTGGGTGTGAATCCCTAAGTGAGGCGCAGAAGCAATGAGTGAACCACTGTATCAGTGTTAGGAGTGAGGTTATACATGTATATTATGTATATTATATGACAAATTGTAACAAGTGGTACAACAGTGTGAATTCTGTGAATGACCAGTTTATCATGTGGCATGTGTTGATGACCATGTGTAGTGTGGGTCCAGTGGCTGTGACAGCTGTTGGACCTGGTGGCTTTGACTGGATAATGGTGGTGGAATCCACTTACCGTCACAGCCCAACCACTCAGCCTGTTCTTCTTGAGCACTTCTTCGTACGCTTGAATTTGCTACAAAAATCAACCACACTTCTTTCATATTTTCGGTTCAGGAAAACGGAACTTTTGCATCAGGGTTAGAAAAAGATATTTATGCCATAGTTCTTTTACTACACATATATCCAATTTACACAATAGCTGGGCCCCTGTTGGACTGGGACCCAAACCATCTCTAGAAGGGACGAGTAGAAATGGCTACATTCATGAATTGTTCATATTACAAGTGCCAGAAGAATCATTCAGAATATGTATCGTATCCATATCACTCAAGTTTTCGTACTATTCTTGGTCTGAACAATATAAGCAGTTAATTGAAATATTACTCACTCGAAGGGCTATTTTACTGATGGCTATGGAACCTTCACCCTTGTCGAATGATCCGTTTACCTCCTTCATACGAGCTTGTTGCTGTGCTAGAAGAGAACGCCTAAACAGATCGTGAAAGAAATCCGTGTTATCCAAAAGCTTTAAAATGGGCAATAAATACACAATTGTATTTCAATGACAGAGGAATTAACCAAAATCATAGAGAGTAAAATACTGATTAACAAGAAATATCTTCAAACAATTATGGGCGACGGAGTTTGAATGAGGAGAGCGCAAAATATTTATTTTACATAGTAAGTATTCTTGAATTATTTAATTGTGCATGAATACTTGTCAGAACAGAATAAATTAATCCAACTTATCTTGAATGATATCCACACAGAGTATGGAAAAAAAATAATTTATGTTGTTTAGTATGTTTTTGTTCACATATCAAAAATCAGAAGCGCCCGTGGCATTGAGCATATCTTTGATATTGGTATAGATGATGGGGGCAAACTCCATGCTGTTTTGCTATTTTCGTGGGGGCTTTTGGGTAAAAGAAATTTCGTGCAATGCCATTGGCTTAAATCAGTCTGTTGTCAGTCATTTACATTAAGTAGCGTAATTGGATACGTAACTTTCTGCATTTCACTTGTTACCGTATATACGACACAACATAAGAATAGTCCACATAACGGAAGCGTATATATAAAAATATAGACGAAAAACAAACGTTTATTAGACTTCTTCAGTCATAAGTATATCTGTTGCGGACAATGTGTATAATAATGATGTGATCGTCTAAAATAAGTAAGAAACCAACAATTTGGCTCTGAAGGGAATCGAACTCTCATCGTCCGTGACATCATCTTCCTGATCATGCCTGTAGGACAGGCGCTCTAACCAACACGGCCACATCGCCTCCCACAAACATGAAACGTTATGTAACCGGCTTTATAGAATACCGACATGTATGACTCGACGATGTTGATGTTGATTCCCAGTCACAAATTACACAATATTACATATACAATAATATAAAGGCAATGAACAGAGGCCCGGCCTCGGCGCCAGTGCACGTAGCAACCTACGTCTCGAATTTCCTGATAGCTTTAGGATTACCACGTTATTAATACTGTCTCGAATACTTACTTCTCTTTGATGGAGTTAGTTGACATCTGCATACGATCCCTGACAGCCATGAAGAACACCTCTTCTCTCGTGGACAAGAAGTAGTCTAACATGGATTGCTGAAAAGGAACATATACATTAAAGAGGTGGTAGCGTGATTTTAATTGTTTGGGTAAACTGAACAGCATGATCACTTGCAACATTTGCCAAAAGATTTTCAAGTCGTGAAGTCTTGTATTTCTCATAGGAATCGATATTGTCAGATTCTTCAATTCCGTTTAGTGAACAACATGGAAATGGGAAATGACTGAGATGACGTCGGATAACGTGATCAGGCGTCCATGACGTCACGTTAGAAGCCGTCACAGTGCAATAAAAGTTCTGAGATCGAGTATGACGTTGCAAAGCATCACGCTCGGAATGCCAATACGCTTTGTGACGTCATCTCAGGCACTAGAGCCAAGTGCTGGTGCTGTCACGGTTTTCAGAGAATGTCAGAAGTGTGATTTCAATGCCCGAGATATTAAAAAATGGGGTCACAGAAAAAAGTTCACCATAGTTGATATCAACTACTAAATAACTTATCGAAATATGTTATTTGCTGAATATTTTTTAAATGACGCTATTGGTTTATGGCTGAGATAATATGTTCAACATCTCAAAACCTAATTAATGAGAGAAAATAAATAAAATAAAATAGTGATGCATTACTAATGAGAACAGTTTGATTGTCCTCACGTTACCTTTTGCTGATATTAGATAGGTTTGGCTACAGAGAATACACGAACGTGAACCACGAGGGATAATTAATAGAATGAATAAAATCATCTGTTTATCATCAACAACACTGTTCGCAACCTACGTAATCAGCACATTTTCTTTCTTGAAACGTACTTTAGTACATTATTATTATTTCACAATCATGGACATGGTTCAGTTATACTAACGAATACCCCTGTTCACATCCGCGTATTCCGTGTAGCCGGGACTGTATATAATAACACACATTGCTTGTCTCAACAAGGTACTGGTTCGTGATTGTCCCTAACAAGGTGCTGGTTCGTGATTATCCCCAACAAGGTACTGGTTCGTGATTGTCTCTGACAAGGTACTGGTTCGTGATTGTCCCTGACAAGGTACTGGTTCGTGATTGTCCCTAACAAGGTACTGGTTCATGATTGTTCCTGACAAGGTACTGGTTCGTGATTGTCCCTAACAAGGTACTGGTTCGTGATTGTCCCTGACAAGATACTGGTTCGTGATTGTCCCTAACAAGGTACTGGTTCGTGATTGTCTCTGACAAGGTACTGGTTCGTGATTGTTCCTGACAAGGTACTGGTTCGTGATTGTTCCTGACAAGGTACTGGTTCGTGATTGTTCCTGACAAGGTACTGGTTCGTGATTGTCCCTGACAAGGTACTGGTTCGTGATTGTCCCTGACAAGGTACTGGTTCGTGATTGTCTCTGACAAGGTACTGGTTCGTGATTGTCTCTGACAAGGTACTGGTTCGTGATTGTCCCTAACAAGGTACTGGTTCGTGATTGTCCCTGACAAGGTACTGGTTCGTGATTGTCTCTGACAAGGTACTGGTTCGTGATTGTCTCTGACAAGGTCCTGGTTCGTGATTGTCCCTGACAAGGTACTGGTTCGTGATTGTCTCTGACAAGGTACTGGTTCGTGATTGTCCCTGATAAGGTACTGGTTCGTGATTGTCTCTGACAAGGTACTGGTTCGTGATTGTCTCTGACAAGGTACTGGTTCGTGATTGTCTCTGACAAGGTACTGGTTCGTGATTGTCCCTAACAAGGTACTGGTTCGTGATTGTCCCTGACAAGGTACTGGTTCGTGATTGTCTCTGACAAGGTACTGGTTCGTGATTGTCTCTGACAAGGTACTGGTTCGTGATTGTCCCTAACAAGGTACTGGTTCGTGATTGTCCCTGACAAGGTACTGGTTCGTGATTGTCTCTGACAAGGTACTGGTTCGTGATTGTTCCTGACAAGGTACTGGTTCGTGATTGTCTCTGACAAGGTACTGGTTCGTGATTGTCTCTGACAAGGTACTGGTTCGTGATTGTCTCTGACAAGGTACTGGTTCGTGATTGTCCCTAACAAGGTACTGGTTCGTGATTGTCCCTGACAAGGTACTGGTTCGTGATTGTCTCTGACAAGGTACTGGTTCGTGATTGTCTCTGACAAGGTACTGGTTCGTGATTGTCCCTAACAAGGTACTGGTTCGTGATTGTCCCTGACAAGGTACTGGTTCGTGATTGTCTCTGACAAGGTACTGGTTCGTGATTGTTCCTGACAAGGTACTGGTTCGTGATTGTCTCTGACAAGGTACTGGTTCGTGATTGTCTCTGACAAGGTACTGGTTCGTGATTGTCTCTGACAAGGTACTGGTTCGTGATTGTCCCTAACAAGGTACTGGTTCGTGATTGTCCCTGACAAGGTACTGGTTCGTGATTGTCCCTGACAAGGTACTGGTTCGTGATTGTTCCTGACAAGGTACTGGTTCGTGATTGTCTCTGACAAGGTACTGGTTCGTGATTGTCTCTGACAAGGTACTGGTTCGTGATTGTCTCTGACAAGGTACTGGTTCGTGATTGTCTCTAACAAGGTACTGGCTCCTGTTTGTGAGTATTTCTACTTGTATAAAAGGTGATGGACATGAAATTTATTGTAGACAAGCTGTCCGCGGAATATAGAATCTGGCCATTATAGTAGTATATTTCAATCTGCATCTCGATCTAGATGAGTACAACAGTTGAGTCATTGTAAACTGGCCTTACCTGAACCAGTTTATTAGCATTGAAGAGCATAATGCAAATTCCAGCTAACACCTCCCTGACCATGTCGTCACACCTGGAGGACAGGTGAGGTAGAGAGTTCCTCAAGATCCCCTTCACGTTGAAATAGTCCTGTATTCCTGTGATCACCTTAAGCTGTCTGCATAGATAATACAAGCAATTAACTATTAGAACAGCTCCTGTGTCACTTGGTGAGATGAACGAATATGGACGTGAGATAGGTCGTTTCGCATAGAACAAATAGTATCCTAGACGAATGAAAATATTACTCTTCCTTTATTGACATTCACACGTCTACATAATTATTAACGCAAGACCTTCTGGATTCTTATTTGTTTATTTAAAGAAGAACAAGACAAAACAAATAGGTAGGAATGGAGAAAGTCTTGAGTTTACATAATATAATACTTCTAAATATAATTGTAAACACTGACTCAGGAGCCCCCAGACAGCAATGCCATTGATACCCCTACCCTTGATATATATGAAAGACGCACAATCCACATACTTCTTGATTTTCGATTCAGTTGTCCTCGTTTCCCAATCTTCTGGTAGTTTCCTCTCCTCATTATGTATCAACGCCCGCAACAACTGCAAGCATTTCACGTTCAAGTCATAGAACTCTTGTTTC
This sequence comes from Hanleya hanleyi, assembly GCA_036873755.1. Taxonomy (NCBI): domain Eukaryota; kingdom Metazoa; phylum Mollusca; class Polyplacophora; order Lepidopleurida; family Hanleyidae; genus Hanleya; species Hanleya hanleyi. The sequence continues at coordinate 87,984 of JAVTVY010033907.1, forward strand.
TTCGACTCCGGTATTCGAGTGGTCTTGTTAGCAATCCTGTCGAAAGTGAAAGTGAAAGACTCCATGCATAACGCTGTGACACTAGAAATAAGAGATACATTGTACTTCAATATAGTGTCGTATGTCACAAGTATTAATTATTCTACTCTTGACGAAAACAGATTTTGTGTTTTCCCCCAGGATGAGGGACCATGATCTTATGGTGCAATGAATTTCCACTTTTGAAATCTGTCGAAAATGAAAGTGAAAGACTCCATGCATAACGCTGTGACACTAGAAATAAGAGATACATTGTACTTAAATATAGTGTGGTATGTCAAGTATTAATTATTTGACTCTGGACGAAAACAGATTTTGTGTTTTCCCCCTGGATAGGGGACCATGATCTTATGGTATAATAAATTTCCACTTTTGAAATCTGTCGAAAATGAAAGTGAAAGACTCCATGCATAACGCTGTGACGCTAGAAATAAGAGATACATTGTACTTAAATATAGTGTGGTATGTCAAGTATTAATTATTTTACTCTTGACGAAAACAGATTTTGTGTTTTCCCCCAGGATGAGGGACCATGATCTTATGGTACAATAAATTTCCACTTTTGAAATCTGTCGAAAATGAAAGTGAAAGACTCCATGCATAACGCTGTGACACTAGAAATAATAGATACATTGTACTTTAATATAGTGTGGTACGTCATAATATTAACTATTCTACTATTGACGAAAACAGATTTTGTGTTTTCCCCAGGATAGGGGACCATGATCTTATGGTACAATAAATTTCCACTTTTGAAATCTGTCGAAAATGAAAGTGAAAGACTCCATGCATAACGCTGTGACACTAGAAATAAGAGATACATTGTACTTAAATATAGTGTGGTATGTCTAGTATTAATTATTTTACTCTTGACGAAAACAGATTTTGTGTTTTCCCCCGGATAGGGGACCATGATCTTATGGTACAATAAATTTCCACTTTTGGAATCTGTCGAAAATGAAAGTGAAAGACTCCATGCATAACGCTGTGACACTAGAAATAATAGATACCGCAGGGGCGGCGGAAGGAGTTAAATATTGGGGGGGCCAAACCGGGGTTGAGACCGGGAGGGGGTGTCCCCCTCCCGCGAAGCGGGGGGTCGGGGGTCCTCCCCCGGAAAAATTTGAAATTTTAGCGTTCATTTAACGCATTTTAGAGCATTTCTGAGGCCTATTAGGGGTGATAATTCACAGCGAGTTTTCCTATTTTTAACTCTTCCGAAACGCTAAAAAAATTATAATCAACAAGGCTGAACATCGATGCAGAGTCCAACTGATTCAACATCGTCTTGTGTGTTTCCTATTTCAGTGACAGTAGATAAATATTTCGTCTTTTCTGCATCAAATGTGTCCCGTTGCTATTTTTAACACCGGGACCCCAGCAAGAGAAGAAGCCATCGATAATACTTTTCGTTATTTAAATTCGAATCGGATGAAAAATTGTGGGTGCCATCAACTACAATGCCCGCCGCCATGATTCTTTATCGGCAAGCAGGAGAGGCGGCCATCTTAATACGGAATATTAAGTTGAGGAACACGGCCGGGGATTCCCGCTGAAGCTAGATAGGACAAACCCTGGACAGATGTTGGTATATTTTCGACATTGCATTGAATTGAATGTATTTGCGATGCAGTTAACCTAACAGGGATCAAAATTATCGCGGCAGTCGCTACAACACACCTACAAGTTTTTCACGAAATAGCACATGCTGCGGATTTCAATTTCATACTATAATGATCATGCAATCGAGCTAGAACTTTCACATATTATGCTCTCTTGCCGTTACATCAAAAGACATTTATTTTTAGGACATTTTTTCGATTTCAACCGCACCACGCACAGGCCAAAATGCCGCCTTATCATATCTCCTTATCATGTCAAATGGAAGATACAAGTCATTTAAATTCATTCAACATGTTTGACAAATTGATTAAGCGAGCTTGTCAGTAAGAGCAGGTATCAGAACAGTAGTACCGTACAGAATTTAACCACATCCACACACAGGACTCCTTCGTGAACTTTCACATCAACAGATATCGTGGATATTTATACTACTTGCACGAGATCACCAGAAGGTAGACTATACATTAGTTCGAGAATAATTCTCAGTTTGCCGATAACGCATTCTGTAGAGTAGCTATAGGTCGCAAGTTTGAGACCATCAGGCCTACACAGGAGAACAGGAAACGCTATACCATGGTATTGTAAATTCCAAATACCCGTGCACATGCATAGGCGTTAGTACTGAGCGAAATTTTTATGGAGACCAAGTGGTTAAGCGAAATTATTGGGGGGGGCCAAAGTGGTCCTTGGCCCCCCCTCTCTGAAAATTGGGAGGGCCTGGCCCCCCCCCCCCCCCGGTTCCGCCGCCCCTGTGTGGTACGTCACAATATTAACTATTCTACTATTGACGAAAACAGATTTTGTGTTTTCCCCCAGGATAGGGGACCATGATCTTATGGTACAATAAATTTCCACTTTTGGAAAATTAAAGACATCATAGTTATTCCACGGCTGCGATCGATGGGGATTAAAGCAATTTGACGAGTCCGCCCCAGACTGTCAGAAATTAAACTTGTTCGTTCATAAGACCAAAGAAAAATTTGTTGATCGAAAGCCTTTGACAAATTTTGTTGGCCCCTATACACCGGCACATCAAATGTGACACAGAAAATAGACAACTGGAACATACAATGCAGCCAGGTCAAAACCATTCCAATAATGGTAAGGGGTCATGCGACTTAGCATGTTCGCATCTATAGGCTTAAAATCGCGTTGATGCCTTTCCAAAGTCATTGGAGATTTATTTTATATAAGGCTTCAAAGATACGAAATACCAAAAAAAAAAGGCAATTATCGCCGTTTTATTCAAGGAGAAATACCGATTACATGACTTACCACAATTGATCTATCAGTTTCGATGCCAATTCGTATCGTTTGGCAGGTTTCTTCTCACTTGTATTGATGAAGCATCTTACATGGCTCTGAAACTCCTCTCCCACCGGGAGCTCCTCGTCTCCACCTAGCGTTGTATACTCTGGATAATAATGAATAACGAGGCAATGTCACGAAGACGGTTCACGGTTTTCATATATATAATCAATAAATTTGACAGAACCATTTCTGGAAACTTTTGGAATAATGATTCAAACTGAATATGAATGACATGTAGGTATGTCCAGTATTTGATACTAGTAAGCTCTATAACATTTAATCCCTCAAGGAATAATTCCACCCTCGCATTTGGGACACAAATGATCTGTATTACATTTTCATGTCATAGCTCCGTGAAACTTGCCAAGTAGCTGTCCTGCGATATTATGTACGCTGGGTAACTATTGTCATCATACACTGTGACAGATAAAGGAGGACAATTATTGAACAGATTCCATAGTCATTGCTACAGTTTTCCGGAATGAGACTGTTTAACTGTCTGTTTAACTAATATTGAGCCACATGCATGCTTCCCTTTTCGATATATCTTGATTATTTAGATAGTTATCCATTAGAATGGCCTCTGGGTTAGTCTCCCAAGCTTCCAAAATGCCACTCAATCATTTTGTTTATTATGTATTTGGAAATGATTGATACAGTTATTTGTTCATGGAAACTAAATGAATTATGACACAAACCTCTCTTGTTGTTGAACTTGAGTTGAGCTTGGACCGTGTTATGGCCACCAAATACAAGGCTGCAATTCTTCGCAAATATCCTGAACTTGGTATTGAGCTCAATTTCCTCGGAATAATACTCTATGTTACCCTGAAGATTAAAAACTGCCATATTACATACACTAACGTAAAACCCGTCCTTCGGAGGGGCATTTATCCTTGTTGTCTCTACCCCATATCAACTGGGATCTACCTCCTCAAATATCATTCTCGATATATTTCAATGCCGAAAGATAAACTTGCACATGTCGGAGTATGTTAGTGTACAGTGTTTGTTTAATACGTATCTCTCCGTAAAGCTATGCTGACAAAGTTTTTCTACCTTTTATTATTCAATGTCATGTAGATCAGCCCGAGTTACCCCACAACTATCCTGACACGACTTTATCGACCAAAACCGGACGTACCGGCCGACCGCTTTTCATTTTCGGTCCCCAGTGGGCGTTAAATGCCCATTTTTGACTCCCCGTCTTTACTCACTTCTGTGATCCCCCTCTAATGCTATTCTAACCACATTTCGATGACGACAGATACAGCCACACATGTTACACCATGCATATGTACATTTTATGTTCCCCGCCCCGTGTGGGTGTTAAATACCCTTTTGATTTTTCGTTTTAAATCACTTTTCCCAACCACAGAGCTATTCTGACTAAGTTTAAGACCGTTTGACCAAAAAATTCCTTCTTCCAATCCGTGGCGTGAGATGGACTTTTTGAACTTGAACTTTGAGAACTTTGAACTTTGAACTGTTTTCATCTTGATTGTAGACCAGCTTGTATTTCGGTCATGTCTTATGGCTAAGGCATAGGGGTCAAATCGGACATTCAGTATTCAATCGTCGTCCACAAAAGAATTTTCGCGTCAATAATCGATCGCGAAATAAACATAACATGAAATGGTTTCCTGCAATAGACAATCGGTCAAGTTTCAGTGAGTACAGTAAAACGTCATGATGTTCTTTAACTGAAATCACTGATCAGTAATAATCCAAACGAATTTCAGTGTAGTGAACAGGTTGTTGAAGATGAACATCGTTTCATTTTTAATTGTCCGAAATACTATAAACAGCGGACAACCGTTTAGTGCTAAATTGAGCAAAATTTATCAGCATTTCGATAGTTTGATTAAGCCTTCCCAAATTCTGTGCGAAGATCTAAGATTACAGTGAGTGGCCGTTTCCCAGTTCCTTAAGCATAGTTGGTAATGTGTGTGATCGTGTTCACTTATGTATGTGGGCTGCATTGCCGGTCTGTAAAGACTGAGAACCTTTGCCAATAAATTTGATCTTATCGTATTTTGCCGTCACTGTACGATATTTTAATTAAAGATGAGAATATACCCTGATATAACCACTTCTTACGTGATTATACAATTTATATGATATTACAAGGTCTCTCTTATCGCTAGCCCAGGTAAAACGTTTCGGAGGAAGGGCGTTCGGGAACTTCGTCTATGTACACGGGATAAGTGTTTCCTGGAAATCATTGTGATTGTAGTTTTGTGACTTTTGTAAACATGGTGGACAATGAAGCACATGGTCGGGGTCGTGTGGTCATGTCATTTCAATATGTCCACATGAACAGCTAAAATAAAAGCGGGCTGGGATACAAATCATCATATGGATCACTTCTGGTTGTGTTTTTTTTCTCAAAAATATGCATTCAGAATATTTGTCTGTGATGTCATATGACTTCTTGTCAGTGCGCCGGCATCGTTTCACACCATCTTTTAATGCTGCATTTAATACTGGCATATCAGAATTCTGCACAACATAAAGCATGATTTATTTGAGCAGAGCATCATATATAGCTGCGATCTGTTCATATATATAGGTAAAATATAAACGCTTGGAGTTTGACCACACAAACAGACGGGTTCACGAACGGACGGAGGAAATGACGGAGAGAAAGTGATTTCTAAATTGAATATAATTTCTTCTATGTTGGCAAGGAGTTGTTTTTATCTCGACAGATAATTTTCCTCCCAGAATCAAGTTTCAAATATATGGGTTCGTTTAGTTTGTTCTCACCCTTCTGATGGCGCTGGATGTATCCTCTACGGTTATCCCGGATGCAAACCTTTCCAAAATAACTTCCAGGTTCTGTTAACGACAAAAACATATCTTACATGTATAAGCTTGTGAAATATGGCTCAGTGGGTATAAATATGTTAAAAGCGTCCATGAGATGCGTCCTAATGGCTAAAGAAATATCAGTTATATTGCAAAATGTAACATAAGAAAATCGTTACTTGATTGCACAACATCACCTAAAAAACTACATTACCACAATATGAACTCGATAAAGATTGATTGAAGACTGGCGAGATGTATTAGAATGACTCACTGTTATACATGTAACAATAAGAGCTCATTTCCTTACCGAATTGGGCATGTTTGACGCCGGAACCACAGAAGTAATACAGTTTACCATATTCTTCATATGTTCTGGTTTGCTCAGCAATGGGCCAACGATCTCACTGAACATCTGAGGAGAAAAAAACCCGATAAAATCTATAATTAGAAATAAGTGTATTTCAAAGAGAAAACATACTGAAATATCTTACTGGAAATTATTATTCTAGCAGAATAGGGTTTTCCCCAGAATAGGATTTTAGGCTAGGCAATGTACGTACTTTTTACCATTTCACCAACCTACTGTATGCCCATAACTCAATTCCGTTATGTCCATGATCTTTTAAATATTATCTTTTGTTCAATGAATATACATTGAATTTCAATATCAAATTGAGATACCTGAACAATTCCAGAAGTCCGCACATATTGGACCTGGAATTTGATATATATACCACGGTTAACTAGTTTACTTCACATCTTGTTGTTAATTAAGATTTACAAGCCGCATGACTGTAAAACAGTATTAGACAATTAGTGTATAAGTGTTACCACGACGGCTTTAGCCATATGATCCGTCTCGTCGATTTCATCCGCATAGCCAGCCTGGTCGGGGAAATAGAAATCCCTGAAGAATGTTTCAAGAAAGGGCATCACCCCATCCATGAAATAGATACAACTTCCATAGGCAGACGACTCGAAGTCTGGTGTATGAGCGGATCCACTGAAAAACATAGCATGGTTATTTCACAGGTAAGATTTTGCATTCGAGATTTATGCAGTCAGAATAGCATGCAGTCATATGACTTCTGATTTAGTATCAGCTGTCGAATATTCAAAGTACCCTTCTCTCTTCTCTCTGCTTCTCTCTTGTAGGGAACCATCGTGTGCTTTTATTATATTTATTTCATACACATTTGGAATTGGTGCTTACTGTCATACAAAATGAGTCGATCGATTATTGACGCGAAAACTCTTTTATGGACGGCTGAATATTGAATGTCGGAGCGTCACTTGCTTCTATATCTTCAGGTGTTCCACCCTTGCCGACTGTTGTCATATTTCATATTATACAACGTTTCTGTAAGTTTTCTCTCTCAATTTTGACCGATGAGTCGAAAAAGCGAAAAAACACGCGGACAGTCGTGCACTCGACTACCGTTCCCAGTTCTTCGACATAAGCGTTGAAAGCGCGGCAGTTGAGCTATTTTGATTTATGGATTTTCGCAATCAAATGGAACAGAACGAAGAGTTATTATGCTTCAAATAATGCATTGGAGTAGGAAATAAGGACGGATAAAGTTTTATTGAATCTGTGAGTTGCCGTATTCGTCGGGGTATTGGTGGTCCGCTTGTGCGTTCCCTTGTATTAATTGAGTAGGAGGTGAGTATATATATGAATATTATTATCATAATAAATGACCAAAAACAAGCCCCTGTGCTTAACATGCAGTCACGAACTGCAAAGTAACTGATCAGTACCGAGAAGTTGCTGTGTAGTACTATTGAGTTTCTATGAGGAAAAGTGCAGTAACTGATTTCACGCCATCCAGTAACTGATCAGTTTGTCAATGGAAAATATTGTCAACAACGGAGACATCACGCAGTTCCGTGCAGTGAGAGTTTGGCTGTGTAATGATGTCATCTATTGTAATTTACGGGATATTTTCTGTAAAAATCCTCATGAAGAGATAACCTCCAGTTTCAAAACAGTTGATTGGTGTATTCAAATTTCAAAACGAAATCCCGTTCTTTCATTGGATTGTGGAGAAATTAAAGGAACATTCAGCCAATCAAGAACTGTATGTAAACGTCCATTACAAACCTTTGTGAGTAATAATTTTGTGATGCTCATTTACGTTCTTCAGTAATGTTTTAGGATCTAATTAATCACTTTGGTATGAAGGATATAGCATGGACGAGATAGACTTGGTTTTGATGCATTGATAATCCAATGTACCTTTTCTCCGGGGCAGTTTTCAGATGGATGGCGATTTTTTCCGGATCTTCTTTCACACTGTCTGTCAGACGATTCATGGCGATGGCCACCGACGCCAGGTAATTCCACAGAGACCTGCAATCATTATCAGACCCGGGAAGACATTTATCAGCAAAGCTCATTAGCTCGATTGTGTCGCTGATTAATTTCTTAGCTACCATGTACTACTTTGCTCGCGATGATGGAAACAGAACCGAAACAGAAACGATTAAACGGTATCTATCAAGATAATAAGCACAAATTGATCGGTTCTAGTCCAAATTCATCTTGATGAAAATGACCCGTACACAATCAAGTTCGCCGCACTCTTTCCCCTGGGACCGTATTAGTTATTCACATATGCACGATATAGACGCTACAAAACGTATGTGTTAGGGTTCATTCAGTGATTGAATGCTTTACTGTACGTCACTGCCTACTTCAGTAGTTATTATAGTAATATTAGTGATTAAATGTCATGTTCACAATTAAACGGTTGAGTGTTATGAGATAGTTAATCGCTGAGCTATGGCTATCAAGTCTAAGAGGTAATTTGGTGACATTCGAGAATGCTTGGAGACCGCTATATCCACAGGTGTCGACACAATGGCGTCAGCTCCCAACAGCCTTGTCAAGGAAATTGCTGTCAATAAATTTTTGGATTGGCTAAATGAAAACGAATGAGTCCGCGTAACTCACTCGTCATGGGGTAATTCTCCGGCTCCGGTTTCTACCACGGTGCCATTACTCCTCATGTAGACGTGGTGGAGACATCTCAGGAATGGCTTCTTCAGAACATTGTCAACGCGGGGGTTGTTTAACACCCACAACAAATCTTCTAGCGGCAGGATGGTCTGGCATAGCGACTCGATGAACATGTTCTCGCCCTGACATCAGAAAAATAAAATAAAGTGAAGACAATAATAATCCCTATAGCATAGCGGGTTAAAACATACAGGTACTTTAAGAAAGAATTCAAATTGAAGTCCATTAAATTTCCCCGACAGCCACTTCAAGAAATGATATCAGAGCAATGCTAATTTAGACCTCAGAGGAGGAATGCTTGGAATGATGGTGGAAAAGATCAGGATAAACTCGAAATTGATAGTATCGGTTTACAGAGTTTTGAAGTCGGATATAAGGAGTAAAATATTATAGATAGAAGAAACAAATGCATGTATCCAGAAAATTAGGAGAAATTATATTATTCTGAAGAAGGCCACGGCCGTATAGTGAGGAAAAAGACAAGAACACTGCAAAGGACATGCGCTTTCACAGAAACTGCTTTATATCAGGTGTGCCGTGTACTATATTAACAGAATATGACTAAGTTCTTATCAAATCATCTGTATTTCTTACCTCAGCACAGGTAGCCAATAAATCTAGAAGACTGATGTAGTATCGCAAAGTACAAATTTTCTCAGGGTCTGTTAGTATCTTCTCTCTAAAAGTATAATTTACAGAACAATGTATCTCACAACATCGCTTGTCATCTGTCATAACGTATCCTGCTATTTCTGTTTATCAGCGGGAGTTTAATAAAATAAATATTCAATACATAATTTCCCAATTTGGCTATGGACGGGTTAACATAACCTGTATTAAATATTAAGCCGAATAACCGGGTGCATCTTTGACATGGGAAAGAGAACAAATGCGATTAGTGGATTCGCGTGTAAAGGTAAAGGGATTTCTCACTTCGAGCTTTGAAGAAAGAGAGGTTAACATGGGCACTTAACTTCGCTAAGTAAAGACCGAGATATGGCCGATGACCTTATTGTGCAAATAACATTCTTCCCATAGAACCCTGTAGAGCAGTACACACCAGCGTTTTGAGATTTATCTCGTTCTGGTTTCCACAAATATCGCACAAGAAATATCTTATATTAAAAGGCTTCTCATGTTATCAATATTAAGCATTTTTTCAAACTTTCCGGTTGGAAAATGAATGATTGATATCGTTAAGTTCACCTGGATACCTTTTCAGAAACTATGTCAACGTGTAGTTACAGGAGGCTAGTTCATCCTGCATTCTGAACACATTGTTATTATAAAATAAGTATGATTATATGTACATATACATATATACATATGTAACACCATTATCAAAGCCTCTGTGTAATATAATTGTGTAATAGTTCATTATTATCAACCTAAATTTCTCTTCACATAATATTATGGTTATACAAATGTAGCTCTTTTCGTGAATCCAAATGTTTATGTTCATGTTCATTTGCAAGCATGACCAGCGGGCTCAGTTGGATCCATTAACAAGCTCTGTATATAAAAAGTATAAATCGTAGATAAAAATATAATAAATGAAACAGCCTTACCCTACCTTAAAGAGGTAGTAGCGTGATTTAATTGTTCGCGTAAACTGAACAGCATGATCACTTGCAACATTTGCCAAATGATTTTCAAGTCGTGAAGTCTTGTATTTCTTATAGGGACCAATATTGTCAGATTCTTCAATTCGGCCTAGTGAACAACATGAAAATGGGAAATGACTGAGATGACGTCGGATAACGTGACCAGGTGTCCATGACTTCACGTTAGAAGCCGTCACGGTGCAAGTTCTAAGATCGAGTATGACGTTGCAAAGCATCATAACCGGGATGCCAATGCGCGTTTGTGATGTCATCGCAGGCACTGGAGCCAAGTGCAGGTGCTGTCACGTTTTTCAGAGAATGTCAGAAGTGTGATTTCTATGCCCGTGATATTAATCGAGAGATCCTGAAGAATCTTGGCGCCCACCATTGTAAGCTAATGACAAGAGGATCTTTTTGTCCATTGTTACTAAGAACAAAGGATTGATTTGTAACTTTGTTTGTGGAATTTCGAATTTGAGCGAAAAACATCGAAAGAGGGATATTGGAAAACACCAAGATATTATCTTTCTACGTCTCAGGAGTTTCAAGATTTCTAGAAACTGTACTTGATGTCGGTTGTTATAGTACAAATGAAATGAGCAAAGTTAGTCTGAAAGTGAATGTCCGGAAGATCCTTCGTCTTCGTTTTGTAGTAATTTTTTTTTGCACGTGTCATCATTGAGTACTGGAAGTGAAGACAAATCTCTTTGACACTTAGGCATGAGCTATGAAACATACTTAAGATTTTATAATTAGGAACGAATGCTAATTCTGTTCTGTTTTCTGGGCTAGTTTGAGATATCTCTTTTCAGATACCATGCCTGAAAATAGTAAGATGATACAAAACTTAATACTCAAGGGAACCGGTCCTTGCAGTAATGTTGAAACTTTGAAAGTGTCTGAATCCTGATTATCTCCCTTGAATCGAAACACGCAGTAGTCTACAGTTGGCGAGTTGTGACGTTGTGTCACAAGAGTGACGTCCCTTTGTGTTGCCGACCCGTCGGCAGACGAAACGGTGGGGCAGTTCACTTGCAACGGCATGGACTAAACTGATTTAAAATTTGAAGAAAAACATTTAATTCATTTGAACTCCTTGAGATAGAAGGTGAAGGTATGCATATTCTCTATAGTCAATACATAGAATATGCCCCACCGTTTGATCCGCCGACTCTTGTGATGTACCGTCACAACTCGGGAATACAGTATTAATTTGAAGCGTAACTTGGATTTTCGAATCGGACCAAAAAAGGTATCTTGCACAACTAAGCCCCATGTGGGACCTGTGTACCAAATTTCAGAAAGATCCATGAAGTAGTTCCTGAGAATTCACGATAACAATGTTTAAAGGGGAAATTCAAGATGGCCACCCGACGGCCATATTGGATTTTTGAATCGAACCAAAAAAAAGGTATCTTGCACAACTGGACCACAATGGGAACCTGTGTACCAAATTTGAGAAAGATCCATGCAGTACTTCCTGAGAAATGACGATCAAGTTTCATGGGGATATTCAAGATGGCCACCCGACGGCCATATTGGATTTTTGAATCGAACCAAAAAAAGGTATCTTTCACAACTAGACCCCAAGAGGAACCTGTGTACCAACTTTGAGGGAGATCCATGCAGTAGTTCCTGAGAAATCGCAATAACAAGGTTTCATGGGGAAATCCAAGATGAAGACTTTAAGACTACCACATTCATTACCAGTAATATCGTTGTTATAAGCATAAAAACAATCATTTACCAACCTGAGTTCGCGGGGCTGATCGAGCACGTAAGCGACCTTCTTATAGTTTTGCATGATATATTTCATGACGTAAGCCTGGTTTCTTTTTAGAGTAAGGCCTGTACCCTCAACTTTGACTATCATGCTAAGCAAATCCAAGAATTCTGGAGCTTCCTCTTGCATGTCGGCCACTCGGTTCACGATCTTCTGAATCTGTCGAGGATGGATCTTCAGACACGTATTCTGATTCCCTGCAAATACCTGAAATAGAGAAACCAGGTATCGATAGTATCCAGGCCTTGTGTCTCATCTCAGATAAAAAATACTATAATATTAATCTCAAGTCGGATAACCGCCAGCCACCGTACATTTGTGAGCCGTACGTACTTATGGTTTGCCCTTATGTTCCATTGGAAAACGATCCGAAAAGAGATGATACCGTTACTGAGTAAATTTGAGAGACCGTTGGTGGGTGTATCAATAATAAAAAAATGCAGAGGAAAATTCAAAAAAATTATTAGCGCCATATCTAGGCCACAAAGGAAAGAATTAGTATGCATGTAATTAATAAAGTGATCTGCTTGTTTTATCGAGGCAATACGCGTCGTTTGTACCGGCATACTGAGGAAATTCTAATGCACCCGCAAGGGCAAATATTTTCTTCATCAGGTGTACCTCTTTGAGTGCTATTGCCAAGTCCGACTCCACCACTGCAACATCGAGAAGGATGTCTAGCCGGTCATATATGTGACTTTGAACGGTGTCGTTTTCTTTCGCTAAAAGTTTCAGGAGATACAGGGTCTTCTTGAAAATGTCTTTCATTCCAGCGTATTGTTCCTGAAAGAATCAATGCGATTTTAAACATTAATTGATATTACAGTCCTCACTAAAATGATTGGTACATCCGGTTAGAAAGATGGAGGCGGTTTTGGCGAATTAGATTGATTCTCTGGATATTTTTTAGCAATGTGATAATCTGTCAACGATTTCCTGTTTTGATGAGCTCTGGTCTACAATCTGCCCGAATCGGAAACTTACAGTTCAAATCAACATAGTGACCTGATGATACTCCAACCCACGTCAATCTCTCTACGTAGACCGCCCCATCAGAATATGTTCTGTGTAAAATTCAGGGAACGTCAACTGAAATTGAAGCGCAATTTCTCTGGAAAACATGACGATGGTTGCCTTTTGAATTCCAAGACTATCATAAGTGGGCTAATTTGGTCTTCGTGATTATACTGTTTCCTCGTCGATCGTCAAATAGTGGCGTATGGGCACAGGGTTTTGTATTCGCAAAATTGAATATTGTCCCATTCTTGGAAAATGTAGCTTACAACTGATTTAGGTTCATAGATTAGGAGGTCCTTGATGCCGCTGCATGACCCAGTTTGGCATCTCGGTGAAAAATATGTAATGGAAAAATTTCTGGCCGGATAAGCTACGTCACAGAGACTCAGAAATAAAGCGTCCATAATCCAAAGACCTAATTCATATAACAGCACTGGCACAAAATTCAAGGAAAACACATGCGATTTTTGTTGTCAAGTCGTTATATAGAGAATGATATATCTGTCAGGTTTTCATTGTGGAACACCTTGGGGATCTTGATGTACATAAGGTTATATGGCACAGTCCCGGATTATGCAAAATTAGACACAAGTTACGAGACATCACGCCATAGATCTTTTGCACGCTACATTCATATTTTAGTGTCGTAAGACATCCGAAGATTAAGCCTAACAGAAATTCGAAAGGAAGGCCATGGTCATTGAGTTTTTGATCCGCATTATGTTCCTTGGTATATGGTTTGATAACAGAACACCAGGGATGACACATCGTTCGAATAGCAATGTAGGTAAATTGTCGATCAAAGTTCACCGCACAATATATCCATTATTCCATCGAAACCTATCACTGCGGATCCCATGGTCTTTAAAGTTTTAAGTGGTTAACCAGAAAGAAAATTTGTCGCCAGATAAACGGTTTTAACTTATTACCAGAAGCTTGGCATCAATGTCTTGGACCAGTAGATCGAACAGTATGATGAGGATTCCTGCAAATGAGTACGAAAGAAGAAGAGTTTCGCATTTAACTTTGATGAAACAGAAACCCTAGAGAACTTCTGGGGAACATACCTTTATGAGTCAATACAATTTACAACCGCTAAATTGGTCAGGGTTTTAAAACTTATATATTCATGTAGATCGGATAATAATACTTTCACTACTTTTCATCTATCAAAGTTTAAAAAGGTTTTTCTCGTGAGAATTAAGAAACGTGAGAGTGTATATATCACAAGGATACCGAAATGTAGGGAACTAATAGAGTTTACGTACCGTTACTTATCAGTATATTTTGATTCATTGGATGCGGTTCATCGGGCGTCATAGGTAGATGACAAAACCTGAAATGTTCCAATGTCAATAGCATGAAAACAGGTAGCAACATCGTCATTCTCAATCATTAATGACGTTTCATGTTTTTATAAATAATTTAAGAATGACGATCAAACTAAGCTCAGGTGTTTCATGAATCTGAATAGTTAACTGAATACTGACCTCTAGTATTCACCATGGATACAGTGCCGTTAACATCGCTCCAGATGAGATAGTAATGTAGTAATATAAAATTTGGATGAAAGTAATCTGACATTTCGACTGTTGGCAATATTGTCAATTAACTATAATTTCTCGCTTTGGCTGAAATCAACAATTTTCAAATTGGCCTACAAAATCAAAATTTAGTTATAATATATCATAATATGAGATTTCTGGCCCCGATATTTACCATGTTGAGTATCAGTAATCTCGTAAATGTACATACTCAGCCAAGTCGTCCAATATCTCTCCCATTAGCTTGACCTGCTGATCGTCCAATTTTGTCCTGGCTAGTCGTCTCAGTATAGGCATACTCTTCAGTACCTCTCTGTGTACTCGGGATGAGTCTTGGGTGAGTAGGACCTACAGGGGATGCAGTATTATAACTGGCTCAGTAACAATCGACCGATCCGACATTCAACATTCAGCCGTCCTTCATTGAAGAATTTCCGCATAAATAATCGAAAGACTTGTTTCGTATGACAGTTAGCATCATGTGTATGAAATAAAAATATTTAAAAAATACAAGATGGTTTCTGACAGGAGAGAAACGTTAAATAGTTTTCAGTGATGCCAGCAAGACACCATGGTGTTCTTATGATACAGTCCTAATCACTGACGATTATTCTTTATCCAAATGAATTTCCAAGTACATAGCAGCGAGAATGAGATCCGGCAAAGGTGGGAATCAGGTGATTCCAATGAATGGCCTTACATTCACTGCCTAAATTGACATAGTGAAGTAGTATACTCCGACAAGATGGAATTTAAGTCATTATTCGGTGTTACCATACTGAGAATATAGACTTGTGTTTTTATTATTTTTATTTCATACACATTTGTAATTGGTGGTAACTCTGCTAAATACTAGTTCGATTACAGACTTGGAAATTCTTTTATGGGCGACGGATTAATACTGAATGACGGATCTAACGCTTGCTATTGAGATAACGATCAAACTTGTATCTAATTCCGCTTAAGGATAGCTGTCCCCAGAGGCAGTTTTTGCACCCCCGTGACAATTTGTCGTCTGTATCAATAAATATACAAGATAACCATAATAAACTATATATTTTATGAAAGCGTACATCGTAGGGATTCCAACTATATGATTTGTATAACCAACACTGCTACTGTGTAGAAAATATCCAAATTTAAAAAATTAAAATGAAACCAATAGCGTCCATTTTTCAACTGAAATTTCATGAAAACTGTTGGTCTTGTTTCAACTTTGATGGTATACCTAGATAGGAGACAATTCGACCTAGTAAACTTTATCTTATTTTTTTTAAATTTTTGCCTGGTTTTCTTTTTACAGCTATTTTACTAAAATAAATTGAAAAAACGTACTATTCTACGGTCGTTTGTCTTAAAAGTTGAATTAAATCACCTTATAAGTACCAAACATGCCAAATTTCAAAAGCGTAGCATGGATACTTTTCGAGAAATAAACATTTAAATATCGGATTTTGTACAAAAATGAAAGGCTAGAAATCGGGCAAAATGTGTCCAGCTATACATCTGATGAATTAATCCAAATTGTTTGCTTGAATTCTATTTTCAAATACATTTTTAATCTGTCTAATGGGACCTACTCGAATTCCTGTTTATTCTGGGTAACTATTAAGTTTTTTTCATCAAGGCGGTTTAAAGTCCAATTTAAACTTAAAAAGCTTGCTAAAACTTGAATTGTTCACACCTGTGTAGAACACTTCACGGCGGGTGTCTGAGTGAAGTGTCACTGTTATAATTTGAAACAAAAAAACCCCGGATGTTTGCATGGTTTTGATCAGAAGGGGGTAGATTAATGTAAATAAGTAGGACTAATAGATAATTGGCTTACCATAATACTGCGGAAATGAGTTTTGGAAAAGGAAATTTAACAGACATAAGTAATAGTAGCCAAGCCCAAGCTAAGGCAATCTGTTTAATTGTTCCAGTGCCTCAGAAACTAAATTTTTAATCCTAATATTGAAGCACTTCTATTTATAATTTTGATTTCATTTTGTCACCAAATGTTAGAGGAAATAGTGAATATTTGAATGAAGAAATAAAAAAAAATGACCAATTTTGACCCTCTAAGGGGACAGCTATCCTTAACCCGGGGCTAAATGCCGTATGAACCCATGCACTTCAAGGTCCTCAATGTGCTCATATGAACAGTCACAATCAAAGCGTGACTGAAATACATCATTCTCTAAATGACGACTTTACAACGAATATTATGGATTAAGAACACTGATCAGCGATACGGATTTGATATTTTTGGAACGTCACGATGTCTTGCCGGCATCACTGAAAACTGTTGACCGCTTCTCTCATGCAGCAAACTGGAATTTTTTTTATGAATACTATGATTGTCTTTCTGAATTTGGTGCTAATACTGTACTAATACTGGAATATAAATGGGTCTTTGGATTATGCGGATGTTCTTTAGTGAACGAGGGCTGAATTATGAATGGCGGACCAGACGCTTGTAGTTCAATATGTTTTCACATTGCAAATGCATATTTAGTGTTACCATCAAGAAAGCAACATGAAGGTCTATGTCATATGTTATGTAGAAAGATTCTAAATATGAGACAGGTACGGTATCCTGCATTACGTTGTGTTTATAGTTTATGTGGACTGCAGTAGATATTATTTTCTTCGTCTTCGATATATAATCATCAGCATTTGTGACTCTGACCAGACTGACAATCAGCTCTTCCAAATATCAAACATTCAATGTAACACATGGAATGAAATCTAGCTCTCATCTTTCGCGTTAAAAAAATCGTTCGTTCCAAACGTCTCACAGAAACATAACAAATTAAATAAAAGCGCGATGGAAAATGTCAAATAAAAGTGAGGAGATATTGAGCAACACTGATACTTTTTTCATCATATTCATGGAGTTCTTTTATAATATGGAATTCCAACACTTTGCAATACTTGCGATATCAAGCTAACCTGAGCTTTGGCAGACAACCTGAACATGTTCGTCTTGGAAGAATACAGCTTATTGAGGATATCCAGGGATTTTGTGACGAGCTTATTGTACTTGTAGTTGGACAAATCCTGTGAAAATACGAAGAATATTTTAGCAAAAGGATTATACTGCTGCTATATACAAACAAGTATGGTGACCGCCAAAGTTTATTTTATATTCCACTAGAATTATATAAATTCTGCTTCGTGTGGTTAACTGATGAACATTTGACCGAGGGAAATAAACGTAATATAGGATTCAAACATGAGATTAGGAACATTCCCCTACTAATTCGGTGATTCCCCTACTAATTCAGTGATTACCGAGGGTGACGTCAGTTTTAAGGCCTGAAATATACAGAACTCGTGAACACAGTCTTTATGTTGGAACATAGAGCTGTCAACCGTCTGGAATATATGAAACAATGTTATATTGTTGTATTATTTTTGCACGTCGATATTTTTATATCGATCAAATAACTAATTTCCATTCATCAGACACATTGTCAATATTAATTTCGTCCTCATAATTACAAGTATGATTTATTTACGGGAAGTAGTATAAATAGAACACCACTCACAAGAAGGACCTTGGTGATCTGTTCTGTGTCAAAGATGGAAGAATTCAAGAACATCTCTCGAAGTTCTTTGTTAATTTGCTTTTGCTTCTTCAATCCCTTTCTGTAGTGACAAAAGAAAATCCATCATTTTGAATGTATTTCAAATCGATGCCATTACATATTTCAGACAAATCAATGGTTCCAAATTATTCATAAGTTTCCAGACAAAGTATGAAATTTTTAACTGTAGTATTTTTACAATAAAATATAATAGAGTTGCAATATGCGTCTGTCCATGACAAGCTAAATATTGTTTAATATCAGTATCTGATGGAAAGTATGATGGAATATATTCAAATACATATACAGTATATCGTTTGATATATTATGTTTAAATATCTGTGGAACAATCTATATATCTACAAGGCTAAGATAATCCAAACAACAATAATTGTATATACGCATCTGCGTATGTATATGACAAACATAGTGCGTGGGGTATAGATAACAATCCAGAACTGCTTAGAATATGCTACAACACACTTGCAGTACACGGAAATAGATCAAGTCGAATTATTTTGATATAAAAAGTGGCGTAATATAATACAAAAGGTATTCATATATGGAGAATGGAAATGATTTAGGAAAAAATCTGAGAGAAAGAAAAAGAACGGCTCTGTAGACATTCTGTAATAAATCAATTCAGACGGCTTGCCTGAAGTTGCTTTGACATAACCTAAAATTGAAAGGTCGCCAGTGCGCTACACAACTCACTCGATCATTTTCTCCAGAAAATGACGCAATGTAGTAATTAGGTCTATATCGACATGATCTAATCCCATGGCGTGTGACCCTTTGATTAACTATTGCATGTTTATTCCTGACATTGCTACTCAAATCGACCAAAAATCGATCGCTTGGCGTGTGATGTTAAACATCTCCAGGCAAAAGAACTGTTGAAAATTACCCCGGAATTAAAGTGACATTGCGAGTAAGTCTACATCTATATTGTACACGACCGGTTACAGTAACTAGTCGCCATAGCCATAGGATTGGGCGTAGCTTGCTGGGCAGACCTGTGTCATTAGGATCACAAACGAAGTTTCTATAGCAGTTAATGCAGAGGGTACCCCAAACGCCCCCAGGCAAAACGTTTATGGATAAGGTAATAGGGACGAAATAACAAAGTATTTTTGACTGCTGAAAATGATGAAAGGATTACCCACATGATGAAAAGATCATCCCAATGGTAAAAGAATCGTCCCGCTTAAGAGAATTATTCAAAAGATGAAATCATCCAGAGAAATGCACGTGCTCTACCAACTGGATAATGTTGGTATACTTTACCACCGTCAAGTAGTTTGGATTGAGAAACTGGCCCATGGCTTTTTGGAACAAAAAAATGAAAGTGCCAATAGAACTTAAGGTTGTGCAACAAACTGATATATTGAGTAACCTTTTTTATTTCAATCACATGAGTTTCTGAATCATTAGATCTACGTGTCCGAATTCTATCCACCGGTAGTTTCATGTAATAATATGTTACACTGACAACTAAATAACCAACCCACTCATTCATCTGACATGTAATTGTAATAAGTGAGAGGGTTTTTTTGGTGAAGAATCTATCCAGGGATTCCGCTCAATCGATCACTCAGACTAAAGTCTCCACTTTATGAGTGGCTGCTATTTTGAAGAGGCCCTTGTCTGAATGTACAGGTGGATTGGAACCAATGATATAATATTATCACGATTATTCTCCTGTTATTATTATATCATTGGCGTATTCAGTCTTTTATATGTAGACACATGTCTAGACATAGCCAAATCAATTAAATTATACCCCGATACAGATTGTTTCCAGAATACAGTCGACTTCACTGCAGGAACATGTCTGGATAACAACTTCTCTATAGCCACCCGTGTGGCGTTCAACGTTACGATAAACTCACATTTTTACAATATATAATCTGATGGCATTGCATTCAAATACGTCGTATCTGGCAACCACATAGTTCATCGTTTTCCAACAGATGACTCGATAGAGCTTTTACAGCATCGCTCTGAGATATTTGTTTATAATACCGCTTAACCCTATCTGGCCTGGGCTTTTTGGGACCTGTCCAGGCCTGGGGGAGAAGGGGGGGGGGCGAAATGGCCCTCCCCAATTTTTTTTCTTACCCCTTGAGCTAGGGATCTGAAACTTATTACACTATACCCTTGGATCAAGCTCTACCAGAAAATGTAAAAAAATCCAAGATCACAGTGACGTAATTTTCAAAAACGGCATTTTTTGGTCGATTTTTCGGTAAGATTTTCCGATTTTTTTATTTTTGCAATTTCTACTGAAAAACTGCATGAAAATTAGCAAATATAAATGTGATATGAAATAAAATAGTTTTTGTCCACTTTTCATCGCGGAAAAGCAGAAATTTTGAAGAAATATGACAAAAACATCACATTTCTGGTACCCCACGTGGCCGACATCTTGAATTTACCCAGGATCCTCTGCTCAGGGAGTTATGCAAATAGACTCAAAATGACCCCAATAAGATAAGCTATAAAGTCACGGAGTTTCAGCTCTCCATTTTTTGCCGTTTTGGAGATAGTGCAGAAAGTTTGGTAGAGGGGCCATAATGGCACCCCCCCAGGCCAGGTAGGGTTAAGCCGGTGATAGGGGCCGTGTGGTCAAGCCATTCAGTATGTCCACATGAATATCTGCAATAAAAGCGTGGCCGGGAGACAGATCACCACAGGGATCACTTTTGGTTCTTGTGATGTTTTTGACGGAATTATATTGGATCGTGACTTCATACTGAAAGTTCTTCAGTGTTCAGAATATCGACACTGGTATTCGAAACAAATAACTCCTGAATCATCAATCTATCTCAACGCATTTGAACTACGAGATTACTACATGAATACATAGGGCTGGCATGATCTATTTAGATGTCACATAGTCGCAGAAACATAGATTATGTAATTGATGGTTATCTCCCATGAAAATCAGAAAATTGGGTTGATATCCATAGATAACAAATGAAATGTGTTCCGTCTCATCATTATAGTCGTGAATCAATACCACATGTGACATGTAACATACCAGCAGATGGATAAATATGCATAAATTGTTTTATATGATTAGGTTTACGTGTTCCACCAGGACTGCAAACTTACGCTAATGAAAGAATGGCCCCAACTCTATACAGTTATCATTGTCATCATTGGGTTATTAATGTCACTTCAGCAAGCCGAAATCATTAATAACGTGTAACAATATTGTACCGTAGTTTACTGTACGGATGTCACTGCTATTTTGGACGTTTATTGGAGGTTATTCTCGTGTAAGATCTTTTCAAGATGATGGACGTTTTGGGATGAAGATTGACATCTGCTATTCATAACTGATATTTGATATATTTTTTATGTTTATCGGTGCTTCCATATGCGCGTTCAGAGCATTGAGAGATCAACAGATTTCGCATGTCGGCAGTGCCAGTGAGGGTACTATTTTGGACTATTCGGAATCAGATGGCATTACCACAGCTAAAATTGACCAGATTTGTCATGAGCTAATTATTCATATACAGTTTAATTCATTGGCATATGCTTATGAAGTTTAAATAGTATTTATCCTGAAAAATTGTAGGATATTTCAGGTACCCCCACGGCGCCAAACTAACCAGCAAGGGCCACTGACAATGATCAAAGAACAGGGACACCCTAGTTGCAAATTCTTGATGAATTTCAGTCACGTAGTGTCAGTTGCCAAAATGAATACATAGAATTGAACAAGAGTACATCCTTGATAAATACAAGCCATCTTCCATAAAAGAATTTCCGCGTCAATAACCGAATGACCTAGTTGGTATGATAGTCGGCACCAATTCAAATGAACAAAAATGAACTAAAAATAATAAAAACAAGATCAATAGATGTCATATGCAAGAGGTGGGAAAAATTGACGACGTCTGGCGAATAAAACGCAATCATAAAACTCCACAGGAAATCTCCCCTGGCCCCTCACAATCAGTGCCGAGAATACGGTGGATTCTCGGACGCAGCCTTAGCATCTCAACCGCGCTTTTATTGCAGTAGTTCATGTGAAGACTATGAAGTATCCAAACGGACCCTAGCACTGGCTTAAGCGGAAGTAGATACGCTAGCTCGCGAGATGTGATGACCGATCAGCCAAAACAAATAACTCATCTGATGTTATTGGATGAGCATCGAGGACGTCTGACAGGAAAAGACGCCTTAACATGGGGTAAGCCGAGTAAATGCAGGAATATCCAGAAAAAGCTACCCTGTGATGCCCAAAGTCACTCGGCTTAAATTTCCAACCAAAACAATAAACCTACATATAATTGTCGAATGACATGCACAGAGGGTGGGCCTCGAGGACTTACAGTCCTCCAGCAGAATCCTACCATATTTAGGTAATAAATTGGAATGATGTGAAGCACCAATTCCAATTGTGTGTGAACTAAAAATAATAAAAACAAGATCAATTGAAGCCATATGCAAGAGGTAGGAAAAATTGACGACGTATGTCGACTAAATAGCAGCCATATGACTCCACAGGAAAGCTTCCCTGGTACCTCACAGTCAGTGCCGATAATACGGTGGAATCTCGGACGTAAGCTTAATATCACAGCCGCGCTTTTATTACAGATGTTCATGTGAGGACTATGAAGTATCCACATGGCCCCCATCACCGGCTTAAGCGGAATTAGATACGCTGTCTCGGGAGATGTGATGACAGATCAGCCTAAACAAATAACTCATCTAAAGTTAATGGATGAGCATCGAGGACATTTGATGGAATAAACACCCCAACATGGGGTAAACCTGGTAGATGGAAGAGTACCCGAAAAAAAGCTAACCTCTGATGACCGACGTCGCACGGCTTAAAGTTCCCAACTAAACGTCGAATGACATGCACAGAGGGCGGACTTCGTAGACTAACAGTCCACCAGCAGAATCCTACTATACACAAATAATAAAGTGGAGTGATATGCAAGAGGTGGGAACAATTAAAGACGTTTGACGACTAAAAAGCAACCAAATGACTCCACAGGAAAGCTTCCCCGGCACCTCAGAATCAGTGCCGAGAATACGGTGGATTCTAGGACGTAGCCTTAGTATCTCAGCCGCGCCAACCCTATCATTTGAGAATATAGTTGGTTTTGTATATAATTTGGATATGAACTTATAATTATCTCTAGATGTAGCTAAATGAAGACGTTGGGTGCGACATTCTATCGGCAATGTTTACCCATAAAGAATTCCAGACCTTTTCGCATCCCAATATTATCAGAATCCCAAACAGCCTTGATATGAAATTTACCACCCATTGCTCATCCAAATCTTTCGAAATGTTCGAAGGTTTTGAAAATAGGCTCATCGGGCAAACTGTCTCAAATATATTTGACAAGTGGTATATGCATATATGAAGGCAATGAATGCTCCGCCTGACCATCGATTTTAAGTGGAAAAGACAACTAATTATGATTAAACACTTATGAAAATATTGACTGACAACAAACTAAGCATGGCTGGGGCACAACACATGAGAAAAGGCGATAAAGCTTCTAATCCTTAATATTCCGTGCAGGTGTTGGATGTGTAACAGGACATATCCGGTGTATCATCTGTGCTGGCTTATATACAACTACGTTAGTATCTGTCAAGTGGTATATTTATGTATTGTGATTATAAAGTATAGAATTCTCCACTGACAAAGGGAACGCGGACGTGATCACTTGATATTAAGCTAGTTTGTGGTATATCTTCCCGAGAGATTGCTCAGTGCAATAGCACGAACGGAACAGATCCCATCGGGATCGAGCAAAGCTGCCATAGTAGACCCACTAATCAACACATTTGCCAGAATATCCAATTGCGGCGCAACATATATGACGGGTGGCTTCTAATTATTTCAACCCTGTACATGGTATTGTACATTTTCATGACATACGAGAAGAAGGTGATATTCTCGGTGTATCTAATTGAACGTTGAGTCCAGGTGAAAGTTCTGAGCAATAGATGTTCCTTCATGTCATACGTTACAACAGGAAGTGGGGTGATCACTTGGATATATATGAGGAATATGCATCAAATTAGCCTACTTTTTGAAGAAAGGATAATGAAGCTCATTTTACTGAATGTTATTAGTTGAAAATTGGATATGTGATGTTTACATAGGAAAAACTCATGCGTGTGATGGTAATAAAGCCAATCTTTTTCCTCTCCAAAACCTGCCATATGAGATTTTTCTTGAAGTTTACATACCGAAATATCCCCTTCGAAAAAAACTGGGATGTTCAGTTGCATAAAAATGGGGATATGATTGATCAAAATGTGCCCCCGGGCTTATTTTGGTATTTTGGGGCCTTTTCATGAAACCAAAACCATTCGTGGGTTTTTATTCCAATAAACAAACTTTCTAATATATTGTGTGACAAAATTATTTTGATATGTGGTGTCATATCTTTGCTATAAGAGAAAATCCTCACTGTAAATGTCTCAAAAATACCAAATCGGGCCGAGGAGCACATATCTCCATTTTTATACAACGGAGCATCGCAATTTTTTCGGGGTTGATATTTCAGTATGTAAACTTCTAGAAAACTCTGATTTGGCAGGTTTTGGATTGAAAACAAATCAGCTTGATTACCATCACACACAAGGGAGTTATTCCCGTCTTGACGTCACATTTCCTTTATCAGTTATCCCTAGTTAGAAAAATTGAAGCGAAGCGTGGAACGGAATTACACTACCCAGAAATTTATATGAGAAGTTACATAGCTGGTTACTCATAAGGGCACAGAATCAGGGTATTTATATCGGAAAACCCGGATTATAGTGCTGCTCAGTGATGTTATTTCATCCTATCGTGTAGACATAAAGAACAGAGAAGATCGTTTTATTCTGCAATAGCAAAACTGACGGTACCCTATTCATATGACAACCAACCGATCTTTCTCGGCATGATACATGAGGAATAATCACCATGATGCTAAACACAACCCGTGTTCCATGTATAAGACATTCTGACGTCAGAAATATAAATCTTCTTATGGGAATATGACAAGCACTTCTACAATCACATGCATACCTGTTATATGAATAGAAATACTACTGACTGCATCTAAAATACAACCTTCGGACACTAGATCCATTATTAATTTCAAATAACCCGACAAAACCACCAGGACAATTAGAGTACCATAAAGAAGCAAAAACTCCATAAATTACAAAATAAACATCAAGAACATGCAGAACTCCTTCGAGTAATTTGGCTGGATCTTGAAACCCTGTAGTTTGAAAGCCTCATACGAGTGAGGTCATAAAAACATTCCAAATCGTATTTAGAGTTTGCTGGATCAATTTTCATTTGTCAGCTAAAACACACAACATGCCGATTTGTTATGATCTACTAGCATACATATTCGTACAACTGTCAATAACAATCAGTCACAACCATGGACGAAAATATCAAAATTAGTCAACAAGAATACAATCGGAATATCACGACACATGGACGAAAGATTCGCATACAAATTGCTAACGTCTATATAAAAATCCTGATTATAGAAAATTATTTTACCTCAGTGGGCCCCTTCGAGGAAGAAGACAAAATTAATTTCACGTGCTTTAAAACACCTAGGCAACAGTAAAGATAGTGGCATCTACTGTACATTAAAAAACAATCTTTCAGCAGGGTGTAGGTACGGATAGCTGTGTTCGTCATAGAGCATAGGGAAAGAACAGGAAAATTGCACATCGTGCTTACAGTTTAGTGGAAGTGTCAGAAAAGCAGATACATATCCTTGTGGAAGTTAGCATATAAGTTATGCGATTGAGAGGAGAAAAAAGGTAAGAAAAGCAATAAAACAATGAGGTGAAACATTTAGGTTTTCATGTAGTTATAATCGGAATCAATAATAATGAATACTTCGAAGAGAAATATATAGATAGCAAGAAATTAAGCCAAGAAATAAAACAGACATTCAAATAACCCAATTGAACGGAAGACATAATAATATAGCACAATAAGAGAGGACGTCAGTAGGAAGGGAAACGTTTGTATCAACAACAGTGTAGAAGGCACACATATACATTACACTGTACTTACTTTGTTTGGTCGTGTGGATTGAACGAATCGTACAACAGTGGTATGAGAACATGGGTCTTTCTCTGAGTCGCCATCTGTTCGGATGTTTTAAACTTCGAAACAAAACTCTGAAAAGCAAATCAGAAATCTCATCTAACGAGCACCAGAGTATTCACCATCTCGGGTCTTCAAACAGGGTATGACACAAATTCTCGGTTATCTCGACATGAAAACTGGATAGAGGTAAAAACCTATTTTAAAAATGCATTTAACTTTAATTGCAAGAGAAAGTAATCCTTGATATTCAAAACACACAGTTATTGTCGATATGATGCTTTCAAAATGGATCTATTTTGATATATCTAGGTTCTGTTGAGAAATTGAAGCCTAGTTAAATGTCTATGTAACACTATTTTCAATGGAAGGAATTCTGAAACTTACATTGATCATTGAAATATTATAAACCTACCTGCAGTCTAACATTTCTGAGGTATGTCAAAAGGAGATCAACAACTTCGAGGGCCCTGAAATGAGGACAATTAACAGATGTTGATAATACAATGATTTTAAACATAATCATATACCATTGTTGTAGTAGTTTTGTTTCAGAACGATGGCAAATACATACGATGCTGCAGAACATTGAGAAAAGAAGACAGACACTATAAATAGTAGCCACTTAAGTATTCTTGAGAGATCATCCTGCAATAAATAAAATTATCAACTGGTACAAGATACAGATAAATAATAACACCGAAATATAGTTGGCTTAGTAAATCAGAAAGAGTAATATTGAATTTTCGGCATAAAGTACTGAGGCTCCGTAACTGTCACTTTCGAGTACTTGGACATGAACTTTACAGAAAGAGATATAGAGTTGAAACTGAAATAACAGAACGAATGAACTTTTGTCCATACTGGAATTTGGCGTTGACGATGGCCGCTGTTTCCGGTGTCTGTTCATATCGCTCACCCGCCATGTACACTTGACACTTCTTCATGGCATCTTTAGAGTAACCTGGTAAATTAAACATATGTGTCACAGCGTGATGGCTAATACCACACATGCCGGGCTTGCGTTTACTGATTAAATACATAATATCGGAATAAAAGAAACTTCAGATCCGACATTCAACCATCTGTCGTTCATAATGAAATTCCGCGTCCGTAATCGAAATACGCCATTCATGGGATATTTTAGCATGAAAAGGCAAACACATGCTAGTTAGTGCCTTGCGATGAAGAAGCGGTCGAACACTTTTAATGTTTCCGGCAAGAAATTATGTTTTTATCGTCAAAACCGTATCTCCGAGTAACATCTGTTTTCCGGATGAGATTCCAGGCCGTTCTCTACAGTATACTGTATCTCAGTCAGGCTCTGTTGGTGAGGGTCTTGTAATGGGTGAATTTTGATAATTGCACTTACCAGCGGAATATATATAGAAAAGTAGTGATTATCACACAATGCTTGTTCTTGTTTATCATTGAAATGAAAACTACAATAATCTATTCAAAACTGGTATCGCCAAAGTATGATATACACCAGTCTATATTAGTGCGAAGGCTGAAATGCTCCTAAAGTACCCCAATCGTGCAATTAACCATTCTTGGGGTATTTCCGAATCTCAGCTTGTCCATAAATAGATACGTAGATTAAGTTTTCAAGAGCCTCCGAATGCTATTCTACCCATTCATTCAGGATGATGTAAGAGAAATTGAGAAATTAATTAAATGAGGGATGCCAGACTAGATATGATTTACCTAATATGTTCGTTTTTTTTATGGCAACTCTTGACATGCACGCAATACTAATACTTTCAATGTCATTTCGATGGCTAAATTCCCACCTGATTTATTTGTAATTGAAGTAGTCTGGTTTGGATCACTGACAAATTAGCTTGACGAGAGATAATTTGATCTGGATTTGTTCTCGTGTCACTGATCTGTCTGCTCTTTTCTTTGAGATTGATGTCATAACGACGGATTTGCGGATGCTTAAAGTGAAAATAAGCCACCGCATTGGAATGCAACTGAATGGCCATACCAAACACTATTATGCACCGGTAACTTGTGTACAATCACTGTATACCATTCCTGATAGTTTAATTGGAAACTAAAGATAGTTGAAGACCTAAGGCCAAACATGTCTCTGGTCAGCAACCGTCAGAACAAGCGCTTCGGTGACACGACTAAAATGTAATCTTATAGGGCAGTAATCTCATGCGTGGATCCTGGATCACTCATTGCAACACATACCTTGAACAATTACCAGCCTCCCTAACACTCAACACTAAATTGCAGGCAAGGTTGATAACGCCTGACCTGATGAAGGGAGATAACTTTGCAAACATTTGGCTAGAAGGCACCGAGACACAAGATTGAAAACAACGCGGGTGTTCATCAGAAACAAATGACATTTGTTGGCCTAAATATTCGCAGTGAGAGGCTACGGCTATCCGGACGATGATGCATCCAAGAAGCCACACTCAATATTGAACCTCACTTTACTCGATCACATACAAATCAAATGCCCTGTTAATGGGCATTTCCTCGACGGGATGTTGATTTCTGCGAGGCACTGTTTTGCAATGACATATTGTAATCTTGAATGAAGTTTTCTTTTTGTTTCCTTAGTTATTTATGCTCATGATCGGCTCCTGAAATAAATAACTTTCCTGATTTTTTGTTGTTGAGAATAATAAAGAGATTTTACCATCATTATGATAGATGTGGTTCACCTTCAGGAGAACATCCCTGTAATGAAACTCAAACCGACTAAGCCCTTACTTGATCTCTGTTCTAACAATTACGACAAATAAGTAAAGAAAGGGACACATTTTTCCTTGATTTGTGAGCTTATTTTGTCTAAATTCGACCCCATTCTCGTCTGTAAGAATTAATCAATGGTCTACAGCCAAAGCAGACACCGATTATGGCATACCGAAATTGGGAAATGGCACAATCCAATACCATTAGAATGATTATATAATGGAGATAAATGTATTGGGTGGAAATGTGTCTATAAATACAGAAATAAATTTACACCATAACAAAGGGATAGTTACAAGCGTTCTTCGAGAAAATTCTTTGTCGTAATTAATGCTGACAAGAACCAAAGTTGAATGCTGTCTGGTTGTGTTCTATAGAGCTGTATCTTCGACAAACGTATTACGTCATCAACAGTATTATTATTGCAGAAAGATGCTAGCTATCTCACGTCAAGTATATGTTTGGATGATATATTTATACTATATGATCGAGCCAGCAATTTGTCTGACGAAACTATAACATCGTTTCAAAATCCAAGATAAAAAAGGAAGCGACATTATATTGAACATATAATATGCAGTGCTATGATAACAGATATAGAAAGTTCATGAAGTTTACTAGATACTGACAGCTCTCTTTACACGAACAAATTGTCTTGAAACTTTTGCTATGAATTAGCAATGTTATACAGATTAGAAAATTTAAATGTACAATGGTGGGCTACCAGAACCCCTTATGATATACAGCCCTTTCCCCCAAATAAGAACAATTGTTTTCAAATTAATCCATAGAATGTTCTATTTTCTATATATATATTATTTTTTGTTTATTTCCATATAAATATAGCTTATGTAATAATGTTTTGTGAAATTGATTGCAGTCACATTATCGCAGAAAATGGCAACACTGTTACTATGCGTTTTACAGACGCTATATATTTTGGTCGAATATTACTATCCATTCATATTCCTCATATCGGACATTCAGCATTCAACAATCGTTCACCTTCTCTTTAATAATTGAAAGATCTGTTTCACAGGACAGTCGTCATCAATTCTAAACAGGTGTATTATGAAATTTAAAACAACACAAGACGGATTCTTGCAAGAGAGAAGCGGTCTCCAATCATGTCAGCAAGACTTCATGATGTTCTTAACGGACAATACTTATCCCTCAAATGGGTGAGCGCAGAATAGCTCAGGCCTGTTTCGTTTTTAACACGGAACAGCTAGATACATAATGTTCCATTGAAGCTTTTGCCATGGCGGATTACCAGTTACCTCTGGCATTCCGTGTCAACTTTGGATAAATTTTCTGACCCGCATGCCTTAATATCTCTTTTTTTAGTAGCTCCAGTAGTTGAGCTGCCCCAAAGGGGAGATTGTCTACACATCTGCAGAAATCGATGTGAATTGGCCGGTATTGACAAGTTGGGGTATATAGTTTACTATTATATTATACCCTCGGTCTGACGGGCGGTGATTTGGTACTCAAGCTTTGAATATATTTTGGCACGAGAAGAGAAAATAACCGCAGCCTGTCTCGACCTTTAGTCTGGAATAATAGGAGTCAAAGACTAAGGTCCGGCGGTAAAATTACTTCCTCGTAAATTCCACATTATGTCCATCAGCCGGTAACGGGAATGGAAAGCCATTGCTTATTTATGACAGAGTAACGATATCAACAGATTGCCAAATATCACCTAATCAGTAATGGTAAATGTAAAACTCATAGTGGCATCTTGCCAGTATCTTGACAGCATCGGTGTCCATTATGAAAGTCACTCGTTCTGTCTCATTCCTAGTTGCATCGAGATCGAAAAATTGTGTGTTAACATATTAAGATTACGAATAAATGGCAGATGATTTGATCCATGTCTGGACAAAGGACTTGTTTATTTAGACGGAAATTCAGTGATGGAATGGCTCATTGAAAGAAACTGCTGGTAGGAGGAAGACAATTACGTATCCGAACGATCATCAGTCGCACAATAAATGTTCATGTTATTTCTATTGGAAATCAGCAGCAGCTATTCCAGTAAGCCTAGTGGGATGATAGACTTTTCTGGTCACAGTGGGAAGGACCGATGCCATGGCGCTCGGGCGGATGGATTGGACAAATGACAGGTGTGGAATACGTCCAAGTGAATTAAATCTCCATATTACAGAAGCTAACCAAAACCATGCTGAGGTATCAATCATGAAGGGACTATAGATGTCCAGTGGTGATATCCATGTGCTAATAAGAAAGATTCCATTTTCTGGTCATGCTCGCCTCTTAGAAGATTTGGTGTCGGTGTATGCGAAGACGTACATGTAAGAAAAGCATTGTTAAGGAAGCTGTACCTTTTTCCCGGTCCTTGTGGAAAGGGAAGTCATGACGCCCATCGAGAAGGTTGAGCAATGGCGGCAAGAGTTGGCGAACGTCATCCGAATCCAAATAATATCCAAACTGGACCAAGTGGTACAGCAGTCGTAGAACCTATGATGAAAATTTGTTTAGAATGGAGACTCATAAAAACTCCAAGGCATCATGTGACGGCTTTGAAAAAGTTGGAAGTATCTCTAACGAAACGTCAGCCCCAAAGCAATAAATAAGTTGTTATCCATAGAATAGCCTTATGTTTTCATGTGAATTCTTCCAGTTTTATTGTCACGTCACCACGATTTTACCATACTGGCTGCTACCCACTGTTGCGACGTCATGGTGATAACGGCATTTCCATTCATACTAACGCATTGCACTCACTGCGTGCATATGAATAAGCCAATCAAATGCTCTCTTTTTGGAATAAGTCACGCGATGCTTTGGAGTTTCTACAGAAATTCATTTTACCTTGGCGCGATTTCTTTGCCTCGCTATAGCTATTTAGATGCAGACGTACAAGAGTACAACGCGCGAACCAAAAACAAACCGAGATGATCCGTAACTGAAACCGTAACGTAACTGTTCATTAGCTTGAACAAATGTTTTCCCAGGAACGTTTATATGAGAATACAAGATAAAGCGTTCACTACACAACGAACTAAACTACATTACAGTCTCTCATCGGTAACATATAAACGCTAAGTAAGTCCGTCCGTATTCTGGTTAATGAAAACATTTGCAAAATCTGTCCATTATATATCATTTTCCAAGAGAGGTATAAATAGGTTATGGCAATCCCGCTCTCTAAAAATTTCTTCTTTTTTTTTTGCTCAAGAACTATTGTTTTTTTTTCTCAACCAATGCTGCAAAACTCCATGTCCTAAAATTAATTTGTCATTTGAAAAAGCAGTCAATGTTGTTTCAACAGCGTGACGGATAACGGGCCTATTATTACGCAAATTAGATAGATGACAATTTATTTTTTATTACCATTTGACATATGTCTGTGTGCGCTTCAAGAGGATTTTGCCGAATTCATTATGTGAACTGATTTATTGGGCAAAAACGACCCTTTTACCTCCATTACAGAGAGCAAGATCGCCCTAACCTGACAAAACAATTCAAATACGGGATGAAGAGGCTGATGAAATGGCTAAAGTTTGTTTGTTTGACCTTCTTACCTGCTCAATCAGCATGTTGAGGCCAATGTCGCAGGCATACATGCATTTATTGGTGAACAGAAACTCTGCAATCCAGTCTCTCAGAACAGGGAAAATGGCAACCAGCTCTTTCACCACCTATTGAACAAAATTATTGACAGCTGTTAACAAACTAATTCAACTATTTCTTTCTAAAAAATTAACCTTTTAAATTAACGCTGAATTATTCATAATATTCCTCCATGCTGGCTGCTAGTAAATAATTAGTTAACATGCGATAGAATAATTTTTCGGGGATTTACATCTGTTTCAATGTACAGGCGAACATAATCAGTATACATATAGTAAGTTAGTTTATCTTCGATATTGGGTTGAATGTTTGATGGTTTTAACTACATGCACGTAATGTATGGACCACAAGGACGTTGATACGGCCAGACAAATGAATATAACAAATACGATTTACAAAACCAGGAAAAAAATCCGAGATTTTCGTTTAGAAGCTGAAAAAGATGTTTGTTGTCAAAATGAGTGCGCGGACACAAACTACGACTTTCGTTTTGAGCCGCAAACATGACAACATAAGACATTAAGCGCTGAGATCAAAGACAGAGAGAAAATAAAAATCAATGGCAATTAAGACATGTACACAGATCTGACCCGGCGAGGGTGTATGGTCTCTCAGAACAGCTGTATGCCAGCACACGTCCGTACATCGCATTGTTTATCTGACATTCGATCAATAGAGAGAGCGAGTGTCATTTATTACAGCCGACCACATAGTTTGCCTTTTCCGAAGGTTGTGAACGGTGGCACACACAAACATTTTCGGGACTATGATCTCTACTACTCAATGGTCATTTCAATGAGTCCATTATTGATTCACGTAATATTCAAACTGATTAGAATGAACTCAAAGATTGCCCTTTTTATGGAAAAAAAGAAATAATGAGTTGAACAGATTGCTCTTTGAAGTCACAGAACTAATCGATGGCTTATGGAAATCTCGCACAGAACATGAATTAGATGGAACAATTATATTAACACACGGATTTACAAAACAGTTCGAAAGACGAAAAGCATCTATGAGCGTAGTTCGTATCATCAAACTTGACAATTTGACCTGACTAACAGATGACAGTCGCACAATCATAACAAAGAAATCGCTGAAAGAACACCGAACTGTTTGAACGAATTTGATTGATCTTTGAGTGATTTTGCTATAGCCACATATATGTAGGTTAGGTTCGCACATTGCTCAGGCGCTCAATCGGTGTCGCATTGATATTTTGAAGGATGGATATGAATCGTCTTTTGATCAGTAGTAGCAGCATAAAGGGACACAGAATGGTATAATTGGATTGTACAACATGAGCAGCGATTCATTTTAGGTGCTGAACGTGTCGCGTTTTTATTTTTGTTATTTTTTACTGGAGTTAAAAACATTGTCGAATGCTTACATACCGGTTTATCTTTCAGGTCAATTAATTTTGTTGAATAATTTGTGTTCCTGTTATAGTAGTGTTATTCTTATTCCATTCCTGAAGTATTGGGCAGAAATGTTGGGTCGAAGTGAGCAACTGCCTCTCATGGTACATGATCGTCAACTTTGACAATCATTTCATTATGGGTTTAGTTGTTTCCAACTTGAATTGTTGTCGAGGTGATGCTGGATCTACAACTGATAGCAGCCTTCTGAAATGTCTGCAGATATAAGGTTAGATAACTATGTTGAAATATGGTCAGTGCATAGAAAATATGACTGCCAGGCAAATAACTCGTATCCTCATCCGGTGGTGTGTAGATTATACGTCAGAAAATCACAATTTGGGTGGAGAAATAAAGCCAGAGAATAACGCAATAAACTTCTTGGTTTGGGTCTTTGGGTCGAATTTTCTGACAAACTGGACTACTAGGTCGTCTGGTTTCCAAAGAAAGCAATTGGTTGGGTTTTGGCTGGTATCCAAAGTTAAGCCAGAATGGTATCACGGATCGGTTATTGCTTTGTGCCGATGGAAATTGCTGTATTTTATGGAAATCATTTCAAGACCACACCGTTCTCACTAATACTATATTGTCATTACCATCCTAATGATTTCACACATGTTTGTTTCTGTAAGCTTGGTGGGTTCGTAAAGTAAACCGTAATGCGGTGAAAGAATTGAATCGACACATTAGGAGACCGTATGGCTTCAATCAAGAATGTATGGATCTACTCAACACAGAAACGAGTCTTATATTATTGGGTGTTATCTTTCATCGGATCTAAAATGGATATGGATAATGATAGAATATTTCCCCAAAGATTGAATCGTAAGAATCATCCTGATATTTAGTAAGCTGATTTATGGTGTCTATGGAAAGGCTTTTTGATATATATTCGTTTTGGGATAGACACAGCATCCCCTACAGTGGTTGAGAACATATATTTCAAAAGAGCGTGGACTTGAAGAGGACGATTCGTTTGTCCAGGGGATTGACGCAGACTTTTAGGTTATTTCTCAAATAGCTCACAGTGGGCCGGGTTGGCGCATTAACGGTTCATGGCAAAATGGGTTTATTGGCATGCTTCGTTGTTCTGCCCCTTAAGGAAATCCATATATGCAACAGATTATATAATGACTTCATTTCATCTGAGAATAACCGCGATCCTCCTTCTCCCGCACAATAAATACACTCTCCTCATTGTTCGTGACATAAACCACGTTTGGTCGAGTGGTTTAGATCGCCGACATATAGTGCTATTACTCTGGGGGTCGCTGGTTCGACCAATTTCCTGCACTAGAATCTGTGCTATACTAGTTAGTGTAATCCCAAATAACGAAAATAGTGATAAACCACTTTTATATGTTGGTGGGATATGTAAGCGGTAGAAACATTGACGTTTAGCGACTAAAAAGCAACCATATGACTCTATAAGAAAGCCTTCCTCGGCACCTCACATTCAGACTAGAATACGGAGGATTCTAAGACTTGGTATCTCAACTGCGCTTGTATTGCATCTGTTCATGTGGAAACCGGTTTCAGCGAAATTACAGAGGCTAGTTCGGGAGCTGTGATGACAAATCAGCTCAAATAAGTAACTCAACTGACGTTCCTGGCTGAGCATCTAGGGCGTCTGGTGGAGTCAATGCGTCAACACGGGGAAAACATAGTAAATGCAAGAATATCCAGACAAAAACCACATTGTCATGCCGTAGCTCCGGTGAGGCTTTTTTCTGTACTGCATGGGATCAAGGCCAAGCCATTCTCCGGCCGTGTGGAAAAATACTGGACGGCTCATATTTTCCGAAGCCGTTAGTCACAAACAATTAAAAAATTCTATTCTGTGTGATCTTACCTTTATATTCAGCCTTTGTCTATAAGAAATTGTATAGTTGCAGATTCACGAGAGGCCGAAAATCAGAGCGCGTCTACAAAAACCGGCGGTAGTTTTGGCACGTAATCTGTACGCACAGCCGTTACAACTGATTCAAAACGGCAGCGTTCGCTATGATTACAAGCGTCTAGTCCGTCATTCATAATCCAGCCGTCGTCCATTAGAGAATATCCGCGTCCATAATCCAAAGACCTATTCCATTTCCATATAACAGTATTAGCACCAAATTCAAAAAGACAAAAGTATACATAAACATAGGCTTGTTTCCTGCAAGAGAGAAGCGGTCAACAGTTTTCAATGATACCGGCAAGACATCATGATGTTCCAAAATATCAAACCCGTATCGCTGACCAGCACTCCCAATCCATAATATTCGCTATAGAGTCGTCATCTAAAAATAATGTACCTCAGTCACGCTTTGATTGACTGGTTGAAGCTAATACTGGACAGTTTCTGATCAACAAAAGCTGAATATAACGGTAAGATCAAACAGAATCGAATTGTTTTATTGTTTGTGACTAACGGCTTCGGAAAATATGAGCCGTTCAGTATTTTTACATCTACAGCTGGTGAATGTTATGGCGCCGGGGTCTTGATCTCACGCAGTATAGAAAAAGGTCCCACGAGAGATAGTGATGCCCGATGCAGTACGGTAAATTTCCCACCTTTACTTTTTATACGTTTGGTTGGGTTTTTGTGGCACGCTGTATCATACGAAAAATGCATTTTGGCTATTGATAGTTGCTGTTGAGAAGACATAAACCTCCAATTGCATGCTGTCAGTGAATCGTTCATCTTCGAAATGCAATGTGCGAAAGTATCCCATATTATTTTAGGAAAGTTTTCAGGGCGTTAAAATTTTATTGTATGCTGCAACGTACTTAGAATGCAATATCACATTTGTTAAGACGTTATATATCTAGTGCCGTAATTGCGATTGTACAGACATTATATATGGCAATTGCCATTGTAAACGTCAGTCGATTATCTTTGAGAAAGATGTTGAACATGGACAAGAAATCATACGGACCATTGTTTCTCGGACTAGGCGATGGTGGAATTTTAGTCTTTATTGGATTCATTGCCGGTTCGTGGTTATTATGTTACTTTTGTTCTTTGAGCCTTGATATTTTTGTTCAGTTTCAAAGATCAGACTCCTCCAGTTTGCAAATCGTCAGATGTTGAAGAAGAAGAGATGTTGCCAACAGAGCACCTTTTGTCAATATTTTCGGGGCATCCTATGAGATCAAATGTATATATGGCTACACCAGCAGTTATCATTTGCCTAGTCAGGCGTGGGAAAGCTATGTCGGGGTTAATTCATTCACTGTAACATTTTGTGTATCAAGAAAGCTTCACCAGCCCATCAATTCTCGAGGGTCCACCGTTTCAATGAAAACACAACTCGTCTCTAATTGATAGAAATTTCCACGCCGTCGAAACCTCATTACATGACAAGAATTAACACAAAGACCAACACAAAAATCTGAACACACGATTTCCCGGAACTGCATGCAAATACACTGGCGATGTGGTGAGTGAGATATTTCCTGAATCTTTATTCGGTTTCGGACGAAATTTGGCGTAGTGCCCTTTCTCGACTATAGACGCGGATTTTCTTCGTTAAACGCAACATTGAATGGGTTACGTTTAACGACTGGCCACTGAGTGTCGCGCCTGTATCGCTTCTTTCTTGCACGAATCTAGTTTGTTTATATATATCTAGTACAAATACTTATTTCTTGCTGCTTGGACGTTGGTGCTAGTGGTGTCTTGGTGGAGAATGGAGCGCTTGGCCGGCGCCTCACCTCACATGTATTTACTCTGAAGAAAAGCTTGCATTCTATAAGTACTCCCTCGCTTGGGCCGTTTTTTTCCGACGGTCGCATAGTTCATCATTTTCCAACAGCTGACTCGATAGGGCTATCACATCATCGCCATGAAACATTTGTATCTATTACCGCTCAAGCCGGTGCTAAGGATCGTGTGGTCATATCATTCAATACGTTTTCCTCTACCTTTTTAATTATGAATTTGGTTGTTCGATTTTGACGCTAAATTTATATACATGTACATATAATAGCAACCGTAAAACACCTGTCAATCGATGAACAATCTGCCGGCTGTTCGTCTATTCTAATACGTGTGCATGCCCTCTCTTTGCTGACCGTTGTTTGCCATACATTCATTTGAGGGCATGTGACATGGTCATTAATAACGTGTATGATATCAATGCCATTGGGCTAAAATTCCCTGAATCTCTTAAGGAAGTCATTATTCCGCAGTGTATCTGAATCCATAGCTTTCCTGATCAACTGACACAAAGACCGGAAACGAGAATCACTCAATGATTAATAGTAGTGAATGCCCAAATTAATTACACTATTTCGAAGACTGTTGTGCTTGGTACAAGCGTCAAGTTTGACATCCAATGACTAGTTGTCAACGTACTTTCAGACGTCCTTTTCATAAAAAAAATCCGCGTTCACAGCCGAAAATCTTTATTAACATGACAAACAATAAATAACCTAGCAATAAGTGGTGTTCAAATGGTAATAATTTTAAGATGTTCAAAGAGCCAGTATGTGTATCTTAGAGATTATTGACAATTGGGGGGGGGGGGTGGCAGGTTACACTGGAGCAGAGACAAACTGGACCCAAAATCAATGCAGCGAGCAAGAGAACAGATCCGGGTGCGAGAGCGGCGCGCAAAAGGTAAGGGAGTAGAGAGTACAGGGAAGGGTACACTTGGAGTGCAGCAACGACGCCATGAAACCTACACGGATTCATGTGCCAGTAGACCAAAACCCTGATGACGTTTACCCTCTTACAATTACCTGATGAAGTGTTAATCCATTCATCTACATGACAGGTGTCAATTCTCCTGAAGTCGCATGTTGACAGTTTGAAATTCCCGACAATTTATTTTGTCATCTTTAGGAGAAATGTGAAAATATAGATGACAAAATAAACTTGACTGCTGTTATGTGTTATGCTATGCTATTCTACAGTGTACTAATATTTTCTCCGTTTGGGCCGTTTCCTCTATCCAACGGTCACATAGTTCATCACTTTCCATCATATGA
This sequence comes from Hanleya hanleyi, assembly GCA_036873755.1. NCBI lineage: Eukaryota > Metazoa > Mollusca > Polyplacophora > Lepidopleurida > Hanleyidae > Hanleya > Hanleya hanleyi. The sequence goes on from JAVTVY010033907.1 coordinate 127,136, forward strand.
ATTGTTAGGTTGAATACACCATTGCCCTTGAATATATTTAATACCACTGAAGCCGGTGTCAAGGACCGGGTGGTCATGTCATTCAAGATGGTCATGTCATTCAAGATGTCCACATGAACAGCTACAATAAAAGCGTGACTGAGATACAAATCATCGCAGGGATCATTTTGGTTCTTGTGACATTTTTAAATATGCAGTCAGAATTTGGCACGTGAGGTCCGTCGACTCCCTATCAGTACGCCGACACTTTGTTCCACCACCTTTATAGGTTGTCTTTAATTCAGTGGATTAACAAGATTTTAGTCCCTGGGCCGCGGAGCGGGGGGACTTTTTGAGACCGCAATGTTATAAGTCCTATCTCAGATAGCACCAGTCCAACATTTGACATGGTCTGTATAGAATTCAACCCCCCCCCCCTTCCCCTCCCCTCACCCCACTTTCAAATGTGCTCCGCGGCTCCTGTAAGTCCACTAAAATTTAATATGTAGGCGACATGTGTACACAACGAAAACGACTTACAAAATCTCCCTGGCTTTTCTCTTCGTCCTTAGACCCAACATAATCATAGATGAAGCAAATGTTTGGATGGTCCAATACGGAGTAATTGTTTCCTACGTCCACAAACAGACCTGGATTGAAGGATAAAACGAACACGGAGCATTTTTTTATCAGTCACTAACGGAAAGATATGAATCGATGAATGGAAATATGAAATTAACTCCAACCATCCTTCCCTAAATTTCAGACCGTCACACAAGGAAATTATGACACATTAGTTATTCAAATATCACACCCACGCATCATTACACTAATGGTATATATTTATGGTATAGGTCTCAGATCTGACATTCAGTATTCAGCCGTCGTCCATAAAATACTCTACACTCTCAGAAATATTCAGGTAATAGTCCTGAACTCATCAGGTTGTATATCCACAACTCAATTTAAAGATTTTGGCTGAAATTCAGGTCTGATTACCTGAATTTCAGAAAAAAAGATCCCTGAATGAGAGGGTTTTCCCTGATATTCAGGCAAATTTATTATCCTGATTAGCAAGTACCCGACCCTATTCAGCTACGTAAAATCCCCTACAATTCAGGTAATCTAGCTTTAATTCATGGATGATATACCCGAATTTCAGGAAATTATCCCTGGATTTCAGATAAAATCTCTGAAATTGAGTTGTGGATGTGCAACCTGATCTATTCAGGATTATTCCTTGAAAATTTCTGAGAATGTATACACGGGATTATGCACTGAATCACTGCATGAGCACACAAAAAGTAGTATTTCTCCGAACCATAAATAACGGTACTAATATAATTATGGAGCACAAAATTGTGATTACAGCGACATGCATACAGCAAGCGTACAAAGAAGGACACGGTTGGAAGTATGACACTCACTGGTAGTGAGATCGCAGTACTTGGCCCTGATCGTGTCTGGTAAGATGTCTGAGCGAAGGCACAAGAACGTTTCCTCCCATGTTAAATATCTCAGTTCCTTCGTGATGGCGTTGATAGCATAGTCATTTCTTCCCTAGAGTAGAGTAGATATATATACAAGTATTGGGATATTTCCATATGGATGCAGCCGTGAATTTAACATTGAATTGAATCGTCCAGACTAAGAAGGTGAAAGTGCTATATGTGTGACATCATGCAAAGGACCGAGACCAACATGTATAAGGAATTTAAAATTGAAAATTTGTACAGTTGCTATCGGATACGTAACTTACTATGGGTGAGAGAGCTATTTTGGGCGGGTGCTATTTTGGAAACTTTGTGCCGCTACACACGCAGCACGCATGGATATGGACAATATTACACTTGTCTGAAAGGACGTTGGAACTCATCAGTGTTCAAAATGACTTTGAATTTTTTTTTAACTATTTATTATCTCAATTTTCTGAGCGCACAAATGCGCCAAATGTGTTTAAATACCTTGCCTTTATCAAGGAGAAACTCTTCTTCAATTCTTTGTATCAGTTTTGGCAATTGACACTGTGTGAATTTAACACACAAGGAATTCGCAGCAAGGTTACCCCTGCTCCCCATTTATTGTCAATGGCACTGGTTGATTTGTTTGGTGCCGTTGGAGTACCTGCATGGTATATCCTCTGATTTCCCGCGATAAAAATTATTTTAACTTCCTAAACATATGCCAATGAAATAAACATTATATGAATAACTAGTTCATGAAATATCTGAACAATTATACCTGCAGTTGAAAGAAATAACACAAATTTATTTTGAGGTGTCCAAGATAGCTCCCTCACTGATACTGCCGACATGTAGATTCTGTTGATCTGTCAATGCACTGAACGCGAAGATGGAAACACCGATATACATGAAGAATAGGTCAAAGATCAGTGCTGAGTAACAGATATCTGACGCCACGTTTCATGCCAAAAGCTTCATTATCTTGGAAATTACACGAAAAGAATCTCTCAAAAAACTTTCAAAACAGCACTGTGACCCGTAGATGTCCCCGTAAATAATTGAATACTTACACCAGGAAATTCTGACCGTTCAGTACTATGCAGGTCTCAAACTACCGAAACAGTTCAGAAAGGCACAGTACTGGATGGTTCTGCAGTCTGCAGAAATATGCAGTCAGTATATTTGTCTGTGGGGTCATATGACGCGAGCTTGACGATGATTCCTGTAGAGTCATATGGTTGCTTCTTAGTCATCAGACGTCGTCAATTTTTCCAACCTCTTGTAAATCGCTCCAATTTATCACTTGTATATGGTAAGATTCTGCTGGTGGACTGTTAGTCCCCGAGGCCCGCCGTCTGTACATGTCACTCGACAAACATATGTAAGTTTATTGCTTTGGTGGGGAATTTAAGCCGTACGACGTTTGGCATTGCGGGATAGTTTCTCTGGGTATTCTTGCATTTACCCGGTTTACCCCATGTTGAGGCGTTTACTCCACCACGGTTCTCATCAATTAACATAATATGAGTTGTTTGAGCTGATCTGAGACCACAGCTCCCGATCCAACGTAACTAATTCGATGCTAGGTGCTAGAGGCCGTGTGGATACTTCATGGTCTCCACATGAACATCTGCAATAAAAGCGCGGCTGAGATACTAAGGCTACGTCCAAGAATCCACCGTATTCTCCGGTCTAAATGTTAGGTGCCGAGGGTTGCTTTCCTGTAGGGTCATGTGGTTGCTCTTTAGTCGCCAGTCGTTGTCAATTTTCCCCACCCCTTACGTATCGCTCCAATAACCTAGAACATGGTGTTCGCGATGATGTAAAATAGTACATGGTCTAAAACATTTAATATAACTATGATAAAATCAACCATATATTCACAGTTTGAACATATTCATCCACAAGCACATGAGACATTAGTTTCAAAACTTAAGGTACTTACATAACAGAGTGCTTTGTAGAGATCCAACTGATGGATGAGGAAGTCATACTGATCCTGGTTGTACTCAGCGTATGTTGTCTGAAGATATAAGACCATTAAACACCATTATAGAACTGTGATTGCTAATGATATCGAACAAGAAATATGTTGAAGAATATCTCAAATAGTTGGCGACGCCTGTTTTGCCAATAACTGACAGTTCGTTCACCAATACTACTTCGGTACTTGATAAAAATAACCTTGGTACTTTGGAAATATGAAGTAAGTAGATTTGTCTGTGGGATCATATGACGTCTTGTTAGTACACCGTCATCGTTTTCCACCACCCTTTCAATGTTGTGTTTAATTGGATATATTCTCACCTTGAAGCATACTAACAAATCCTGAACCCATTCGTAAACAGGCGTACGCCCTGAAAATTATTATATTTCCAGAAATTCATATAATAAACAATTTTGCCGGATTAGTTTAAGTGGTTAGACGTGAAAACTGAAGGTACATGTATGCATTGTATATGGAGGGTCGTGAAATATCAATTATTGTACATGGAAATGAACTTGGAAAATCACATTCTTTCCATCTGCAAGATTTCAGGGAATTTGTCCTTTATTCTCTGAACATTATCCATGTGGCCTTTGAAAGGATATATTTGGATGAGAACATTTCTGCACACAAGAACAATTGATTGCCTTTTGGGGAATCTATTTGCTTAAATCATACTTCTGCATCTAACCAAGAAAGAAAATGAGATTATGTTAAGCTGTAATATAAAACGCATCAACATGGAAGTTTAAAGCTACATAAAATCAATAATTTTAAGGCGGTTGACCAAAGCTCATGCAAGCGGTGGTCGATTGAGTAACAATAACATATGAACTCAGGCGTATTCCTCGCGCAATACAGGATATACGATTTATTACGTCGTTGTGCCATTAGCAGTGTCTAGTACTCGATAATATCTAAAATACTTAATTTCAATTATTTTGTTTTGTTTGATGATGATGGCCCAATCTCTGAAAAATCGTCATTTGCGAGGATATGGCAATCTAATCAAATAATGTTGATATTATACATCTATGATTTGTAATTGCAAGTAGTTTTGTGTCATTTGAATTGACTTTCGCAGACTTTTTCCCGATCCAGAAATTAACTTCGCAAATTGACCAGGACAATGAACCTTACATAAACTCTGTGATTGGTTCGGTTTTCTTTCAGTTTTCTTCACAAGCCAATTAATATGCCGGAAAATTGCCATTTGAAATTTGAGTTGAAGAATCAAGTGCTTTGAACCTAGAAGAGAGTTTCTGAGCAAATTCATTCTCCTCACATGACCGTTGTAATGGACCTCTACAAAATGTCTATGAGTATCTTGACTTGTTGTCAATTTCTCCACAAGCCAATGGAAATGCGGAATTTCATTTTTGAAATTTCAATTGATCAATCATTTCAGAAATGGGCGACATCAATTTACCCGACGAGTAACTGTATTCCGTTAATATATCTGCATTCATATTTGGCATATTTATTTTCTTTTTCTTATTAATTTTTGCTAGCAATGATTTTATCTTATTTGCTACAGGCGTGATAGTCCGGGATGTTAGGGCATAAAAGGGACTGTTTGGTTCAGATTCTTCCAAAAGCACCAAATTTGGCCCATATGTCGCCCATACAATACCTTTTCGATTTTTGACGGGCGCCAAGGTAGTTGCCCCCTGGGGTCGCCGTATTGGCGAAATTCATTATGGCCGTCACCCGGGTTAGAGATCAATCGTATTCAAATCAACAAAATGGATAGAATCATGAATAATACAACTTTTTAGTGGTTATCGGTGTCGGGGAATCCGATTCTGATCTTATTTCAACGGCTTGAGGTCAAGGTCACCCTAAAGGTCATTTTGGGTTCAAATTCGTCATTTTTAGTGGTTTTTAGTCGAGATATACAAACTAACTCATTTTATCGATTTTCGGGGTTGAGTAACCCGAATCTGGCCATATTTGACAATTTTAGGCAATATTGCATGTGAGGTTCACGATAGAGGTCACCCGAAACGGAGATCAACCGGAGGTCAATTATAGGAAACTCCAAACGGGCTAGAATCACAAATAATACCATAGGGCTTTGTGGCATCGAAGAATTAGATTCTGACCTTATTTTGACGATTTGAGGTCATGGTCACCTCATTTGAGAATTAAAGGTCAAAGATCAACAGTTGCTAATAAAAACAATCGAAACAACATTATTCAGGAACAAATGTTACTAAAATACTTCGGAGATGACATCTGCTGACAAAATGCTATAACTATGCCGCTACGGGCATTTAAATGTTCAAAATACAAAACAAAGACCGCTTAAGCAACAGTATACCAATGATTACTTTTACTACCTATGCCTTCTGGCTTGCGCTCTATGATGCCAGCAATAAATAGTACTTGTCATCACCGCCCTCGTTATTAACGCACCCGCCTTCGCATTTGTAGAGGGTCGTGTATCGGACATCGGCACAGTTGCATTTGCACCTTCCCGTGCATGCCATGAGTCAGCCGCAGTGCATGAAAATGGCATATGCCATAGAAGTGTCGCTGAGAGTGGTCCATAGCGGTTGCCATGTACTGGAGCAATCTTTGTGCCAGCTCCACTCACTGAAGTCAGGGATTTCCTGCTGGGGCGAAGCGACTCCACTAGAAACTCGCTTGCAGCAGCGCTCGCTTCACATGCTGCAAAAGCGCGGCTTGGGAGGTGAGATCTTTTTCAGCGATCTGGTTGAAGTAGTGAAGAGATGATGCTTGGCCTCATTGACACCGACTGCACCACATCCCTTGCTGTATATTAGTACGATGAAGCGTTCTATAAGCTCCATATGCACGGACTCGAGAGTGTCAGGATCATGCGTGAGAGCCACTAGTGTGTCGGTGGGGTCCAATATACTTGTGCAGGCTGCCCAGGCGGTCTTTTTGCCACATCCAAGAAACTGTGAAGTCGTCTTGCACCCCGTTTAGCTATGCGATGTCCGGTCTTTGGAGACCCTCGGTCTATCGGAACTCTTGGTGGGCTTCGGTATTGGAAAAAAATATTGTGACATTCCAATCCATACCATTTGTTCCGATCTCGGTCCGTCAAATCCTTGGCACTACCCCTCTTTCACAGCCTTACTGGGTGCGACCCGACTTCACAGTTTCTTGAGAGTGCAAGCCAGAAGGTATAGGTACTAATAATCATTGGTATATTGTTGCTAAAGCGATCTTTGTATTGTATTTCGAACATTTTAATACACATAGCGGCGTAGCGGCATAGTTATAGCATTTTGTCAGCAGATGTCATCTCCGAAGTATTTTAATATAATTTGTTCCTGAATAATCTTCGTTCGATTGTTCTTAGTGGTAACTGTTGATCTTTGACCTTTGACCCCAAAATAGGGTGACCTCAAATCTTCAAAATAAGATCAGAATCGGAGATTGCCACAAACCTCTATGGTATTATTTGTGGTTATTTTGGTGTCATACCTACAATTGACCTCTGTTTCGGATGACCTCTATCGCGACTCTCGAATGAAATATTGCCCCAAATCGCCAAAATAAGGCCAGATTCGGGTTATTCAACCCTAGAAACCAATAGAATGAGGCAGTTTATATATCTTGCCCCAAAACCACTGATAATGGCGAATTTGTCCCCAAAATGTCCTTTAGGGTGACCTTAAAGGGTGACCTTGACCTCAAATCGGTGAGATAAGATCACAATCAGATTCTCCGACCCCCCAAACCGCTAAAAAGTGCTATTATTCATATTTCTAGCCCTTTTAGTTATTTAACTACGATTGACCTCTAACCCGGATGGCGACCATATTGAATTTCGCCGAATATGGCGGCCCTAGGCGGCGCCCGTCTTGGCGCCCGTCAAAAATCGAAATAGTGTGGTATGGGCGACATACGGGCCAAATTTGGTGCTTTTGGAAGAATGTGAACCAAAAAATCTCTAACAGCCCTGACTATGAAGAAAAAGAGTAAATGGGCCCCAGGTCGATAGAATAGTGACTTGAATGAATGAATAAACAAATAGAATACCACAGATCTACTCTTCCTCAACCTAACCATACAGCGCACATGGTCGATCATTATTCAGGGAGACTGATTAATTTTTACTAGCTGTTAGTGGACAGGTCGAATGAAAAGACGCATAACCTGTGAAAGAATTCACGAGTATGCCCTGATTCGATATCATTGCAGTCTCTGTCAAATTAGTATCGCTAATTTCCGCACATGGCGACTTTTCCCAGCCCCCGACTAATTTGTTTTATAGTGAATCTGTCAGTGACTGATTTGCTGCTAACGGTGGATCATCCAAACGGAAACCAGACAACATTTTCATTTGTATTTTGTCTCGCAGTGCTGTCATAGACCGTTATGCCTATACAACACAAACTTTTGGTGGATAGATCGATTGCCTGGAGAAATATATGGCATAAACCTTTATAGCCCAGTGTTGAGTATGAGCAAGGAAAAATGATTAAAGATCGAGATAAGGATAATACAGTTTAGTTCATGGGTGAGCTGTGCTGAGATAATGACTTACCATCACCGACTATCAGTCGATCACTCAGAAGTTGTTCCCCACTTGAATTATATAAATAGCACATAGCTATACTTTCTGTATAGCTGTACTTTCTGTACCATTCACGTATGATGTGTGTGCAGAGGACACAACAGTCCAATTGACACTTGGACTACGTCATTAAAGCCAAATCGACGAGTCTTTCAGATTACAATGAATTGTTGGTGGTCAGCACTCTTGATCGTTGACCTGTTGATATCAATCTTATTTCTCACTAATCCATTCATTCATAAAATTCTGATTTTCACTGGTTTCCTATATTTAAACCCATTGACCGTTGGTCATTCGACCTCAATATGTTTCTTGTTTACCATGCATATTGCTAAAGTTTTATCACAATGCACATTCATGTGCTGGAGTTGACGTCTGGTGACTAAAACGCAACCATATGACTCTGTAGGAAAGTATTCGTCGACACCTAACATTCAGATCCGAGAATACGGTGGAATCTCGGACGTAGCCTTAGTATCTCAGCACAGACAAGATTTTCAATAATTTCCTGTTTGGGCTCAAAGTGACCTTGACCGTTACCTTTGACCTACTGACCTCACGTTTGGTGCGCGAATATAAATTTAAATAAAATAAAAATATAAAAAATCGGGAGAAGGAGAATGTGTATTTCATAGAGCTTCGCCAGCTATAGCTTACCAAAAATATATCTCACGGGGAAGCCTCCAATATCATCATGTCTTGCTCACATTATTGAAAACAGTTGGTCGCGTAAGAAACCATCTTCTTATTAGTTTTATTCCACACACATTTGAAATTGGTACCATCTGTTATACGGAATAGGTCTTTCGATTACTGACGCGGAAATTCTGTAATGGACGACCGCTGAATATTGACCGTCGGATCTGACGCTTGTTATCTAAGTAAGGCGACCGTTCGCTGTCGTCCCGATATGTAACATCCATAACTATAACTATGTTCCCTCTGGATAACCAGCAGTTGTAGTTCTCCATTTCCAATTGAATACATGTTCCGTAATGCGCCCTTAGAAGATTCGAAGATGTACTCACAACACGACCCGGTTGTTGTTGTCAAATTGACATCTCGGGTGGTTTCGAGAACAAGCTAATGCATTACATGGTGCTACGATAAAGCTCTCACCGAGCCCTGCGTTCTGGTTTAGAGTATCTACTGTAGATCTGAAGCACTTTTCACTCACCAAGGCACATGTTAAAATGTACAAATCTAACAGAGCTCTCAACTCGCCAGTTTTCTTCGATTTTTCTATGATGGTCTGGAAAAGCCGACAGATTGGACGAAAGCCAGCATCTTTTTTGTACTCTAGCGTACATATGTCTTCCATCCGTGAGATTTTCGCTCTTTCAAACGTTCTCACATTCGTGTGCTGCTGATTGAGTTAGCGCTTCTTCTAACACAATTTCTATGACGGTAACTGTCCTTCCTTAAGATAGCTGACGCCATTATGTATAACGTCTTCGAGTAACCTAAAATGCAATACATTCTAGCAGAATTGGGAGATTAAAAATGGACCCAGGAGTATCCACGATGGTACAAACCCTGTCTTCAGTCCTTCTATTTAAACTACCTACATTGCTACTATACATTATAACGTTCAATAATGCTGGCGAAAAGAATTGCTCTATGGGAATTATTCAATAATTATTTTTGGAGTTAAAAAATTCTTCATGATAAATCCATGGATAATTTGGAACAAAAACGCGATGTGCAAACGTTATTATTAAATCTTATGCTTGAGCGTGCAATGGTGGTGAGAGCACGAGATGGAGCATCACATACGAAGACGTCAGGTTCAAGGTATCAAAGAACTACTACATGGACACGGCGAAAAACTAAGATTGGATAAGTCGGGGTTATCTTGATTGGAAGAAAGCCAGTTGAACCAATAGTATGGTATATCATGGTGCATTATGCTGTGACAGGACGCCATGGCGTCTAGTGCAACACATGTCCAGATCACTATATTCAGTAGCATTTAGAGAGAGAGAGAAAGAGAGAGAGAGAGAGAGAGAGAGAATTAAGGTTTAACGTCGCATTCAGCAATATTTCAGCTACATGTATATAGCGACGATCAAACAACATTCTAAGTATTCAATTCAACAACTCAGTAAACTAATGCGTTAAAACAGGTACAAACATTAAAATTTGTACAACAAACCAATCTCTCTCAAATAATCTAAAATACAATCCTCTTTTACTTGGCTAAAAAGATCTTCCAGCGTAGTTGCTCGATAAAAAGTATCTCTTACAATCTTAAAATCTATGCAGTCTATGAGAATATGTTTCACCATTGAGCTCTTCATGACATGGAATACACCTTGGGACCGGCTCCTGTTTTAATAAATATTCGTGGGTTAATCGTGTATGACCGATCCTACATCGTCTAATCATGGCCTGATCGAAACGTTTTTGACTGTTCAGATGCGTATAACCAACAGGTTTTTTTTAACTCTGAACTTTGAATTCTTACATAAGCGCAGATAGCTGGTCTGACAGTAGCATTTAGAGGACAGGTATAGTCTCCCCTGTGGGGGGCCTAATCGTGTATTTGCGCCTAATCGTGTCAGCGCCAAATCGTGTAACAAAATTGCGCCTAAAAACGTGTTGCGCCTAATCGTGTAGGAAATTTGCGGTTAACGGTGGAACTGCGCCTAATCGTGTACCAAATTTGCGCTTAATTGTGGAACTGCGCCTAATCGTGTACGGAATTTGCGCCTATTTGTGTAAATGCGCCTAATCGTGTAAGAAGGCTGCGTCTAATCATGTAACTGCTCCTAATCATTTTAACGATCTTGCGCCTAATTTTTCGTTGCGCCTAATCGTGTAGAAAAAATGCTCCTAATTGTGGAACTGCGCCTAATCGTGTAGGAGATTTGCTCCTAATTGTGGAAATGCGCTTATTCGTGTGAGAAATATGCTCCTAATTGTGGAACTGCGCCTAATCGTGGAAATCATTTTGCGCCTAATTGTGGAACTGCGCCTAATCGTGTAGAAAATTTGCGTCTAACTGTGGAAATGCGCCTAATTGTGTATAGAGGCTACGCCTAAACGTGCACAACGTGAAGACATAAGTAGTACGTAAAGGACGAATATAGTCAACTTGACCTTTCGTCATTTTTGGGGAGGTCACGGGGAGGTCACGTGATCAAGAGGTTAAGGTCACTATAGTTCCGGGACTTCCGGTCGCGTGACCTTTGGGGCATGTATTCCTCCGCGGTGATGCGGTCTGGCGGCGATACGGTCGCGGGGGAAAAGCCTCGGTGGACAGAATGTAGTCCCAAATACATGTACGCGGGAGCCAGAGGAAATTCTCCGGCAATCTTCGCCAATCTTTGGGACATTTTCGGAGCGAGAGGAGCCCCTAGTCAACCGATTGGGTCGAGTGAGGTGTCAACGTGGAGCGCTCGTCCAGGGCGATCAAGTCTTGGGTGAGTGCATGTAAAAAGAGGACTTGTCTCCGAAAATATAAAATGCGGAACACGGACTTTCCCTCAACAATAGGAGAACGATTCGAACATTTGCATCTATAGGGGAAAATGACTGTATGGAGTGTGGGGGTGGTCATTGTTTGTTGATTTTACTGTGAGTTTTGGGGTCTTGTTTTCTTCGTCTCACCACGTAAAACACGATGGGAATGGTCTCGGAGCTAAGCGGTGAAATTTTTCGAAAAATCCCGGTACCGGGTAGGTCTGTATTTTGGCCCATACTTGCTCAGTGGATAGGTCTATACTGGAAAATGTACTCCTGGACATTGCGATATGAGTTGTGGGATCTTGTTGTTCACGTCTCACCACGTAGAACACGATGGGCGGGGTCCCGAAGCTAAGCGATCAAATTTTTCGAAAGGTTCTCGGAGGTCTGGATAGGCCCAAAGGCCTACTGGCTCAGTGGATAGGTCCATACTGGGCAATTCGCATATGTTCGTTGCGATGATATGGGCTGTGGGATCTTGTTTTTCACGTCCCATCACGTAGAACACGATGGGAGGGGTCTCGAAAATAAGCGGCGAATTTTTTTTGAAAAGTCCAGGTACCGGGTAGGTCTGTATTTTGGCCCATACTAGCTCAGTGGATAGGTCCATACTGGGAAATTTACTCCTGGACATGCGATATGGGTTGTGGGATCTTATTTTTCACGTCTCGTCACGTATACCACGATGGTCGGGGTCCCGAAGCTAAGTGGTGAATTTTTTTTTTAAATGTCACTGCGCGTTTGTGTAGTGGGTAAATAGTGCTGGGTGGACGTTTTGGGGTCTAGGTGAGCCCCTAATGGTCCGATGGTGTCGTATGAGGTCTTATTTTGAAGCCCTCGTAGAGGAGCACCCGACTGGACTAATGTATCGTCCGTTTTCGTTATTCTGCACATGCGCAATTTGGTCGTAGTATAGAAAACATACATTCTGGGGGTGCGTGAGAGTGTGTTTGGGGTTGAAATGGACCGCTATTGGTCCAAATGAGTCGTGGGATGTGTCAAAGTGAAGCTTTTGTGAGACGTGGAGTCAGAATGGCGTGCTTTTTATTGCAAGTCGCGTCAATCTGCGCATGCGCAGTTGGGTGTAGTAAGTAAATTGGTCATTTTGGGGGTGCGTGGGGTGTGTTTTGGGTAGAGAGGGACCATCCTTGGTCCGAATGCGTCGTGTGGGGCGTCATTTTGTAGCTATCGGGGTATAGACCCCGACTTGAGGCATGTCCACGTCATCTGTGACATCATTGGTGACGTCATCAGTAGAAGTATTAGTGAAAGCGGGCATTTTAGGGTGTGTAGGAACGCGTTTGGGGTAGAGATGGACATCCCTGGTCCGAATGCGTCGTGTGAGGCGCCACCTTGTATCAACGCCTGCCAACGTCAACCTTAACGCTTCAACGCCCTGGTGAATTAGCCCTGAAGCTCTGATTTCAAGTTCTAGATAGTCCATGAAATTGACACTAATTCATCGAAATGCGGTGAGCTAAAGTCCGTGTTCCGCATTTCATATTTTCGGAGACAAGTCCTCTTTTTACATACACCCACCCATGACTTGATGGGCAGGCTCGATAAGCCGGAGACCGATATTAGCCCTTTTGGACCTTGTTGATAGGAGTTTTCCCCTATTTTGGTTTAAGTAGTTTATTTCGAGACATGGGGGAGCGAAGTAAGCAAAGCTTATCAATACGTCTTCCCAATAAAAAAAAAGTACAATATATCAATTGAACCTCGAAAATAAATATAAATACTTATAACAAATTAGGCGGCGAAGGAATATACAAAATGCATTTGAAGCTCATGACAGAGAGTAAACATTGTGATTTGTTTGAGACCCTGTGTGCTGAAGAGATGAATGAACACGATCAGCTTGCTGAGTACATGGTTGCTGGGCATCAAGTGTCGAAATAGTAATTTTAAAGAATAGCACTGAAGCAGGAGGAACTATTAGAGAACTATATATATTATTAAGTGTTAAAAAAGAAGTTTGCTGGTGTGGAGCAGTAATATAAGAAAAATAACGAAAAAACCGTTATTATTAAGTGTATTTACCAATATGGTTCTTTGATCGACAAATTGAGGACAGTGAAAGAAAAAGTGATCGACTGTTTCGTCAAAATATCCGCAATTGCAAGTTGTTGTATTTCTCAGGAAATTATTGAACAGGTGTCTGTTAAGATTACTGCAACCATTGCGGAGGCGACACAATATTATATTTCCTTTACGTGTACATAAATAGTGCTAAGACGGTGGGATGGAGACTTGTGTCATGTTCTGCAGCTGGCGTTTAAAAATTGGCAGAGTAGGACAGTTTTTGACTGTGTAAGATAGTAAATTCCACTCGCGTAATGTTGCTGGATAAAATGAATTTCGGAATAGTTCCGTGCGACATCTGTAGGGGGTTAACTGTGATGCGTTTCTGATGTTGTATGGATTGCGTTCCCCAATGCGAGCTGAGAGATGAGCGTACAAAGAGGAAGGTGCCATACCATTAATAATGTTATATAACATAATAAGTCTATGGACTTGTCGTCTGCGAGACAGCGTTTCAAATCCAGCTTCCAAATATAAGGTTTCTGAACTAACACTGCATGTGACGCCAGTTATCGCTCTGAGTGTGTCTTTTTGAATATTTTCAAGTCTTATCACATAAGATTGTGGAATATTATCCCAGACGACGTCTGCATATTCTAGACTTGGTCTAATAAAACTCTTATACATAATTTCAAGGCATTTACGATCTTCCACGTGGTCGTTCCAGTTAGCCTTAGTGTTAAGGATCAGACCGAGATGCTTATGACTACGTGACGGTTGAAGAGTTGAATTTTGAAATATTATTGGAAAAGATGAATGGATATATGTCTCAAAGAAGCGAGAAGAGAAACTGTTTTCGCGGCATTAAAATCGACCAACCATGTCTGCGCCCAGTCAGAAACAATGTCTATATCGTGATTGATGGATGGCAGTTGGTTAAACAGATTATCAGATATGATGTACAAACAAGTGTCATCAGCAAAAAGACGTATGCTGTTAATGACATTAGCAGGTAAATCGTTTATAAATAATACGAACAGAAGCGGACCAAAAACAGAGCCTTGTGGCACATCTGCTTCTAAACATAACACAGTGGATTCTTTTCCCTGGTTCACCACCCGCTGACAACGATTTTGTAAATAGCTTTTGAACCATAGCAAAAGGCTTCCAGTAATACCGAATTGTTGTAGTTTGTTAAGTAAGCCGTTATGCCACACTCTAGCAAAGGCCTTTGATATGTCAAAGAATAGAAAGAGTACTTCTTTCTGTTCGTCAAGTGCCTTTGTCAAGTCAAAGTAAATATCAAGTAACTGTGTTACAGTGGATTGCGACGGGAGAAAACCAGATTGGCTCGGTGTTATGTCGTACCGTATGTAATTATAAATGTACTTGAACACGACCCTCTTCATGACTTTACTCAGACAACTTAATAGTGATTTGGGACGGTAGTTACAGACAAGATTTCGTTCACCTTTTTACCCCTCGGCCAATTTTGGCCATGGGGTATTGTCGTCGTCTTGTACGTCCGTACGTCCGTACGTCCGACGTGAGCGAGATAGCCGGAAAACGGTTCCACTGAAGAATTCCAAATTTGGTATGCTTATTTACCTAGTCAAGGACCAGAAGCTTATTGAATTGGGACCAGATTGGATGGAAACCTTGGCGGCCATCTTTAATTTTATGCAAAATGGGTAATGATCCATATCTCGGAAACCATTCAACTGTTCAATACGAAAGTTGGTATACATCATCGATACATCAAGCAACTTTAAATGAATTACCAAACCGGCTTTTCTGATTGGCTGGAGATCCTGGAAGCCATCTTTAATTTATGCGAAATCGATAATGATACATATCTCTGTTACCATTCAGTTGTTTTATATGAAAGTTGGTATACATCATCGATACATCCAGATACTTTGAATCGGGACCTGATTGACCGAAAATCTTGGTGGCCATCTTTAATTTATGCAAAAACTTTAATGATATATATCTCGGATACCATTTAAGTGTTCTATACCAAACTTGGTATACAGCATCGATGTATCAAGAGACTTGCAATGAATAACCACATCAGTTCCTCTGAGTGGGGAAAAGGATGGGCGGCCATCTTTAATTTATGCAAAATCATTAATGATGTCGTTCTCTGATACCGTTCAAGTGCTTGATGTAAAATTTGATATATATCATCGATGCATCGAGAGACTTACAACAAATGACAGTTCTGGTTTCTCTGATTGGGCGGAAACCTTGGTGGCCATCTTTAATTTATGCAAAATCTTTAATGATGTATATCTCTGATACCATTTCAGTGTTCTATACGAAACTTGGTATATCATCGATGCATCAAGAGACTTATGACAAATGACAGTTCTGGTTTCTCTGATTGGGCAGAAACCTTGGTGGCCATCTTTAATTTATGCAAAATCTTTAATGATGTATATCTCTGATACCATTTCAGTGTTCTATACGAAACTTGGTATAAAACATCAATGTATCAAGAGACTTTGAATGAATAACCACAAAAGTTCCTCTGAGTGGCGGGAAGAATGGGCGGCCATCTTTAATTTATGCGAAATCATTAATGATCTCTATCCCTGATACTGTTCAAATGCTCGATGTAAATTTCGGTATATATCATTGATGCATCAAGAAACTTATGTAATGAATACCGGTTTCTCTGATTGGACGGAAACCTTAGGGGTCATTTCTAATTGCAAATTTTTTGATAATCTGTATATTTGTGACTTGACTGCTTGGTGTTCCTGACATCTTGGTTCGAATTGAATACATTATGAATGTACCCAGAGCCGAGGGGTTTTCAGATGCGCAGCTTCGTATTTATACAATGGTGTCACATTAGCAACTTTCCATTCTGTCGGATAAGTCGATGTTTTCAATGAGTGATTAAATAAACGAGCAAGAATTGGAGAGAGAACGTTTTTACCTTCGGACAAACATTTCGGACTTGGTCTGGACCAAGCGCTTTGGACGTATCTAAATTAGAAATAATGTTGTCGACGTCTGTAGTATCTACAGCAAACATATCTAAGGTATTTTCCGTGTAGATTGATATAGGTGGCAACGGAGTGTTGGAATCATCAATTCTGGTAATATTAGCAAAGAAACCGTTTAAAATTTCGGCTTTCTCACTGCATTCGTATGCAAAAGAGCCGTCCACTTTCTTAAGATGTGGAACGTCATTAAAATTATTGTTCGAATCTTTCAGGAATGATTTGCTGAGTTTCCACCACTGTTTAGAACCAACTCGACCAGTCTCAATTTTCTGTGCTGTTTTGGTTTTAAATTCCTTTTTAGTAGAGCAAACGAGAGCATTTACCAAATTTCTCTGTTTTTTAAAACGTTCAATATCATTTGCAGAATTGGTAATTCTAGAATGCTTAACAAATTTAACTCTGATTCTCATATCATGTTTTATTTTGTGTGTCATCCATGATTAATCGCCTGGATGAATGCAAATGTATTTGTTGGGGATAGATTCTCTAGCTGCTCTCATAATAACTGATGTAATACAGTCACACCAAATATCCACGTTATTATCGTCTGACAGGACTTCCCATTCGGCGTTTACAAGATGTTGTCTAAATATGTCCCAGTCGGCTTTTTCGTAATTTCAGATCAAACGTCTGAAGCTAGGCCTTTTCGGGATACATGATTTTATGAGGATAAAAACTGGAGAATGGTCGGTACAAAAAGGTACAAGAACGCCGCTATCACAGACGAGTTGAGCCATATTACAAATGATTGGGTCTAAAAGAGAATTTGAAACGGGTCGAGTTGGTTCAGTTATTAGTGATTAAGTCCTAAGGAAGTTATTATGCCACGTAGGTGAAACTTGGAAGCACTCAGAAGATCATCGTTCAGGTCACCGATAATTACAATGTTTTTCCCAGGATTAGAATTCCGGACAACAACACTTCCCCTATTTTAGGGATAAAGTCCGTGTTCCGCTTTTCATATTTTTGGGACAAATCCTCAATTTACATGCACCCATCAATGACTTGATCGCCCTGGACGAGCGCTCCAATTTGACACCTCACTCGACCCAATCGGTTGACTAGGGCTCCTCTCGCCCCCAAAATGTCCCAAAGATTGGCGAAGATTGCCGGAGAAATTCCCCCGGCTCCCGAGTATTTGGGACTACATTCTGTCCGCCGAGGCTTTCCCCCCGCGACCGCATCGCCGCCAGACCGCATCACCGCGGAGGAATACATGCCCCAAAGGTTACGCGACCGGAAGTCCCGGAACTATAGTGACCTTAACCTCTTGATCACGTGACCTCCCCAAAAATGACGAAAGGTCAAGTTGACTATATTCGTCCTTTACGTACTACTTATGTCTTCACGTTGTGCACGTTTAGGCGTAGCCTCTATACACAATTAGGCGCATTTCCACAGTTAGACGCAAATTTTCTACACGATTAGGCGCAGTTCCACAATTAGGCGCAAAATGATTTCCACGATTAGGCGCAGTTCCACAATTAGGAGCATATTTCTCACACGAATAAGCGCATTTCCACAATTAGGAGCAAATCTCCTACACGATTAGGCGCAGTTCCACAATTAGGAGCATTTTTTCTACACGATTAGGCGCAACGAAAAATTAGGCGCAAGATCGTTAAAATGATTAGGAGCAGTTACATGATTAGACGCAGCCTCCTTACACGATTAGGCGCATTTACACAAATAGGCGCAAATTCCGTACACGATTAGGCGCAGTTCCACAATTAAGCGCAAATTTGGTACACGATTAGGCGCAGTTCCACCGTTAACCGCAAATTTCCTACACGATTAGTCGCAACACGTTTTTAGGCGCAATTTTGTTACACGATTTGGCGCTGACACGATTAGGCGTAAATACACGATTAGGCCCCCCACATCCCCTCTAACAACTGAGATCATGATAGCCTATAGCATTTCCAGGTCAAGCAAGTTTTTATGAGATGACATGAATGCAGCTGTCTTACTTGTGGTATGAAAAATGGAACTGATATAATCGCTATCTTTCGATGCTATTCAATATGATATCGTGAAGTTCAGAGACAACTAACATTGATACAAAATTTTACAAAAACTGGAACTCAATCAGCGGCAAGCAACTGAGAGAAGGTTTCAAACACGATTGTTTCTTGCCATGTTCAATGCTATGTGATGCCGGATGTGTACAAATGAATTACTATGGAATATCTTTATCAACTTATGTTACGGTCGGAAGCCAATGACTTCAGTTTTCTTCACACAATGGACGCAAGAAATATGCATTTTCTTCATCTGGAAAAAAGAAATCTCATTGATGGAATGCATTTGTTGGCAAGAGTCAAAATACATCCTGGCTCTCTTCCAATATGACGGCTTTTTCAGATCATGCGAGAGAAATCGAAAAGGAACAGGGAGAAGAAACATTGCAGCATTTTGACATTTGTACAATTTGGCATATATCGCCGCGAAACATCGAGTGGGTACTTCAGGTCAGAACGCAAGTTTCTCTGGGAGCTTTATCTTAGCACTCAGTGAAGCGTTACCTTGTTCTCACAACAACCTTTCTCCAACGTCACTCGAATAGGTTTTCGGATTATACCTTATCGTACATGTACTAAAATTTTATTGGAGACCAATAACATGACTTCTTGCTTATTCTAAAGAAAATAAGTGCTATTCTTGGGCAATGAATACCACAACGATAACGTCATCTTGCGTGTCAATTTTTTCCCCGATGCGTTTATCATCCGATATATAGCGAATGAGGAAGGACACAACAACAGTAGCGATTCTCAAGAGATCATCAGTTATTACATGTATTTATATAATTCAGCTGTGGAGTATCAGGTGGGTGGCTGACTGATTGGCAAAGATCTGTTATCATCACCTCAGCACAGATAACCCGTGAACTAAACTCTATTATCCTCATCCCGATCTTTGATCGTTTCTCCTCGCTCACTCTGAACACTCCAATACAAAAGTATGCCATGTTTCATCTCCGTTCGCCCATCCATCAAGCGTTTGCTGTGTATAAGCTAACTCTATGGATCTTGTGAGACAAACACAAATGAACTGTTGTCGGTTTCCGTTTGGGTGATTCCGCCCTTCTTCTCTTAATATTTTCGTTACCCCTGCTTGAGACTTGAAACTTAAAACCTTAGCACACTCTACACTTGGGTCAAGATCTATCAGTTAATTAAAAACGTCAAAGATGGTTGCACTGGTCAGGCGACTGTGCCTATTCTCCCAGAATGCATTTTGTCGAATTTTTATGTGCGCATTATTTTTCCTCAAAAACTAGATACGGTAATAAAAGGTAGTAAATTATTCATCCGATGTCGAATCACATGAATATTTCCACTTTTATCAGAGGAAAAGCTAGAGTAAGAAAGGGACGAAAACTTACTTATCTAGCACCCCCACTGGTCGCCATTTTCAATTTAATTTAATTTTTGGGAAGAGGTATACAAATAGGCTCGAAATGATGCCAATATGACGAGTTATCAAGTCGTGAAGTTTCATCTCTATTTTTCTCCGTTTCGGAGCACGAGAGAAAAGTTCAACAGGGAGAGAGGGAGGAGGAAATCACTGGGGTCATTTATGGGATATTATATGGTTATGTTTGAAAAATTGGTGTATCCCATCATACGATCAATTACCAAATTAAACTGAATTACTTGGAAAACAAATTTCTCGGCCGACTCGAGGTGTTGACCACAATGTAACTGGCTGTGTGTAATCACATAATAGTGCGCGAAAAGTCGGGATGTCACGTGGTTTATATAGCGTTGTTGTTATATCCTAGAGTTTCATCCCACGAGGTTTATATAGCGTTGTTGTTATATCCTAGAGTTTCATCCCACGAGGTTTATATAGCGTTGTTGTCATATCCTAGAGTTTCATCCCACGAGGTTTATATAGCGTTGTTGTTATATCATAGAGTTTCATCCCACGTGGTTTATATAGCGTTGTTGTTATATCCTAGAGTTTCATCCCACGAGGTTTATATAGCGTTGTTGTTATATCCTAGAGTTTCATCCCACGAGGTTTATATAGCGTTGTTGTCATATCCTAGAGTTTCATCCTCCCGAGGTTTATACAGCGTTGTTATTGTCATATCCTGAAGTTTCGTCCTCACTAGGTTTATGTAGCTTTGTTGTTGTTATATCCTGGAGTTTCATCCGAGTTTACCATGTTTCCACTTCCATGGCATGATATTCACATTTAACCGTTGAATAAGCAATAAATATATTTACCGAATCTTCTGCCCTGTACGAGTAATTAAAGAGCTCCATCGACTTCTGTTTCACCTCCTCTTGGAATGCGTTGTAATCATCAGTAAGAGGTGTAAAATACGATATGAACAATATGGACTTGTACGCTTCTCTTGCTATACTGTCAAAACCGTCATTCTGTGAAAATGAAGAGAAAAAAAACATTGTTTCATTGAATTTGGATCATAGTACTCTAATTTATAAAAACAAAAATTTTATTCTAAATTGTGTTATTCAAATCAGTCAATCTCTAGACAGAGGTCTCAAAATTTGGCTTGCCTCCTCATTTGTTTTATATGTCCTAGTTTTGGAAATGTCAGAATTTGAAGTTAGCAAATTTTATCAATAGTCTTCATTTACTTCATTTTACAGTCTAATTTAAAAACAACTATACACACATTTGAAAAACTGAAAATGATTTTTAGGTGAATTTGTTCTCTATCAGAAAGTAATGCTGAGTAAAAAGGTTGAATTAGTACATGTAGATTATGGAGTTTATTCTTAAATTTTGACATCCGCTGTAAGCAAAATAATTTATAATATAGTCCTGAATGCATACGCATTTTAAATATATGGTATATATATGGCAGTTTCATGGTACCATTATTGCTGTACAGTGGCAAATGCGACGAATCACAAAGCTATTTTGGACGGGTATTGTATCGGACCCTTAGTGTCGTGATACGGGCAGCGTTCATCGATATGGACAATTTTACACCCGTTTGAAAAAGAACTGCATCTAGACCTTTCTTTTCGTGTCGAAAAGTCTAATTAACAAAAAAAAATCCTTTTATGTATTTTGATGGCATTTAGAAAGTAGGTAATATTAATATCCAAGTACTTTATACGATGGCACTTTCTTGGTGAAGCACAAATACTTGCGCTGGATGGGCCAGCCACCGTATGGCACTCGCATCCGCGCCCTCAGAGTTTGGCAACGACTCGCCAGCAGTAAATGACAGCGCTCAGAATCACTCGTCCACCTCAACTTCCACAATAGAGGGCTTGAATTTACTGCTGGAGAGTTGATGCCGAACTCTGAGGGCGCGGTTTCCAGTCCTGCGCGGGACTGACTCATCCAGCACAAGCATTACTGCTTAATTGGATATAAATGTTACCACCAATATTTATTATGTCGGAAGGTTAGTGAATGCACGCCATCTAGACTTCGAACTTCCTCTTTTCCGGAATCTAAGGTGGTCGAGTGGTTTAGAGCTCTTGCACTTACCGTTGAAGAGTCGGTGCCACACGCTGAGAGCGTGAGTTCGAATCCTTCACGGGACTGACCCAACAAGAAAGTGTCATCCTAATAATGATTGGTTATACCGTTTTTTCACCTCAATTTTGGCGGAGAAATCAATTTTCTGCGTGCACAAAATCACCAAATGTGTTTAAAACACCTTGCATTTATCAAGGAGATACTCTTCTTCAATTCTATGCATCTCTTTTGGTAACTGGAACTATATGTACGTGACTTAAATTCCCGAGGAATTTGCAACAAGGGTGCCTCCATGTATTGACAATGATATTTGCTGGTTTGTTTGGTACCATAAATATCCTCTGATTTTTCGCGATAAAGATTTATATTTTAACTACATAAACATTTGTCAAAGAAATAACATAGATGAATAATGACTAATCCGATCATTTACAGCTGCGGTTGAAAAACATAACGTCATTTGATTTGGAAATGACCAAAATACATGTAGCACCCTCACTGGTACTGCCGACATGTTAATTCTGTTTATCTCTCAATGAGCTAAAGGAGCAAATGGAAGCACCGATAAATCTGAAAAAAATATATCAAAGATCAGATGTCTGATGTCAAGTTCCAGCCCAGCTGGTGTGCGAATTGCCCTAAATGATCTGTTTTTTAATGACATTCTTCGTTGCAAAGTTTCTGTATTCCCCGCAGATACATACCCTTTCCCAAGAAAAATCTCCGAACACTTTCTCTGCTTGATAGTAGTATATATCGATGAATATGTAGGAGCCGTCCAGAAGACCCATGTCGTGCGCCAGCAGCATCAAGGTCCGGAGAGTTTCACCTCGCACGGCAAAAACTATGACTTTAAAATTGAAACGAAAATGATATATGAGAACTATTTGCCACACTAGGATTCGAACACGAGAACTTATTTGACTAGTCCACCATATACTTTTCACAGAAATAGGGCAGATTGAAATCCTTCAACTTTACTATAGGCACTGAATCTACGAGCTTAATAATTCCACATGTTTTACAAATTTTACAAAATGCAATCTCATTTCTGGCGAATAACTGTATTATATTTTGCATTGTTCTAGTAAACCTATTAAAGTGTCATTCAATATGTTGGCTATATATTCACATCTTAGAGGATTAGCTTTTCAAGACATGTACATATTGATCATCTATACTAATCACAGCCTGCCCCCGATCGTATCTCAGACGGTGAACGGTTTGTGACCGATGAAAATTAGTACCACATGAGTTATTTTTGCTGATCAGATTATTTGTTAAGATCAGGCCATCAGTAGATAAAATATGGGTGATCTACAACTAATATTGGCCGTAACATAGCCAGTAATCGACGTCATTAGATAAGAGGCAGATACTTCACGTAGGTAGCTATTGTCTAAGCCTTTGAGTATCTGAAATGCCTGGGTCTAGACACATTGTTGTCTCCGCACTTGGCTATTGTTTGCATTAGCTCGTGATCCTTACATGGAGTATGAAACAGATCAGATAGATTTCAGCTAGAACCCTTGACGACCTTATCATAGCTACAAACTGATTGACTGACCAAACTCACGAGGTACCCATTTTTCGCTTTCAGCAAACCAGATCACCAGCCAAAGCATGGTCAGAATGAGGGTGTGATTTTTTCCACAACAAACAAACAGTCGTCAGCAATATCGAAACGTACTTCTGGAAACCGCCGCTACCTCCTTGAGTATTGCATTCAGGGTTTGTTCTTGGTCATCTCCGTACGTGCTTGAAATGGAAACTGTTATATTGTTGTTACCAGCCTCTTCACAGATACCGTCACGTGACAGTACCCAGACTTTGTCTCTGTGGAGCTCGGAGACAAGACCGAACCTCATCCATCTGTGGTGGAGCATCAATCCAGACACCGCCTGACCAATCATATTGAAACTACCTAAAAATCGTGTTAGCGTCTGTAAAATAGAAATTACGACAGTTAGATACGCTGTCTCACCGGGGTTGGGCAAACTGCCCTCTCCAAACAAATTTTCTGTCATACCTAAAAAAAATACCTGCAAAACTGGTACTTTTGGTATTGGTACTCTTCGTTTGTGAGACAATATTTTTATCTAATACCGCTTAAGCCGGTACAATCGGCCGTGTGGTCATACCATTCAATATGTCCACATGAACAGCTAAAAGTGTGGCTGGCATAAAAATCATCACAGGGATGGCTTTTCGTCCTTGTGATGGTTTCAGAAATATGCAGTCAGGATTTCTTGTCAGTACGTGGGCATCATTTTCCACCACCCAATCAATTTTGCCTATAATTTCAGACGAATGAAACGCTTGCGTTTAACATTTCGTTTGATTTCCGGTGGCGCAGCGCCGCCGGATATCTGAATTCAGTAAACATGGAAGCGGTCTTTATATTGGACGAGTAACAGGTGTTTTCTCGAGCCATACTTCACAGACGTGCCGTGGAGTGATCCATCTAGTTTCATATCGTAAAACGACAGGATTGTATCACACGTTCGTGATTAACACATTAATATTAATTCTGTTATAATGAATTCATCGAATAAATGTCCTTTAGTACTATTTTATTACGGCTGAGAGACCAAATCGATGACCATACAGGATCAAGTTATTCACCTGTACCATGTGTACGTCTGCAGCAAAATGTTTGAGATTGAACTGCGAGTTACTAAAAACTCGAAACAGTAAAACACGCGGATCGGATTGATGTGTAGAGAAAGTCGATCTAGACTTAATTTACAATGACACACATCAATAAAGAAATAGTGGCTTGATGATGGGTCCCATATAATGCCACAGCCCGAACTCTTACATCAGGCTATATGAAGTGACTTAATACGTCAACCAGGGAACATTACTTTCAAAGTCCTAGCTGAACATGCGGTTCATGTGCACATTTTGCCAGCAAGCACTTAACTTCCGGCTAACCCCACACTTTCCAAATGGGTCCTTGCGCGAACTACATTAGTCAAACCTTTAATGAAAACAAACAAATCGCCGTTTTCTTAACCATAACGGTGCATCGTGACCTGTATTCACCAGTTGCACACGTAATCGGCTTGTAATACGCAGATTATAAGCTACAAACGTTTCCGCCGGCATTGATGCATCTGCATCAATACATTTTCTTGTTTCCATTATTAGGAAGATATAACATCGAATCAATCCTCAGATCCCACATTTAGTAGCCAGCTGTCGTCCTTGAATAATTTCCATAAACGAAAGACCCAATTCTTAAGACAATGAGAACAAGGAACACGACCATTGAGGACAGCTGCCCACACCCTACTGAGTCCGATACATGCATTTTACGAAAAAATTTTTTACCAGTTTCTGCTTTTTTTTTCATTTTGATTTTACACATGGTTGATGCTATCGTGAGAAAAGCTCTACAAATTATTGACGCGGATGTATTTCCTGTTGCTGATGGCTGAATACTGAATGTCGGACATGAGGCCTGAATTCATACACAGTGATACTGTACCGTAAATTGGTTCTTGTTCTGCATAGCCGTATCCTGACATACTCCAGAGAAGCAAGGTAGATTCCGGTAGGACGCCAGCTTGGCAACCACGTCACATGCCTGCGAACACTGGGGTCCGATCAAGGCCGTGTAGTCATATTTCTCCATCATGGCAGCCGCAATTCCTGAAGCGACAACACTTGTTTTATATACAAAATATCAAACACCATGGTGTTTCAAAAGATAATTTTGATTTACCAAAATATACGCAAATCCGATAACAAATTTATCCAGTTTCTGTGAAGACAGTTGTCTTGTCGACATCGTGAGGTTTAAATGCAGTTTGTTTTTGAATTCGATGAAAAAGTTGAATTATACATGTACGTTTGAAATATTGAATCTGCAATATTTAGCTCGAAAAATACAACGAATTCATAACAGACAGAAAAGTACAAACTCTAAAAGTACCACAACGTACAAAATCAGCTATATGATATCAATAAATGACTACCGGTAATTAGGTAAACGAGTGCTCATTCACCCCCAAGGCTCATTCACCCCCATGGGTTAGTTTATAGAGAGAGGGAGATCGCGTGCCCTTTCTATACTACTCATCGCGCACTACTCGCGCATGCGCAGTCTACCAATTCTACTGTAGGATGCAAACCTGGCCCATGGAATCTCAGGTAGCGAAAACCCCAGGTCTCTCGCCCCACCCTATCCCGCGCCACGCCTATAGGGATCGGGAGATCGCGTGCCCTTACTACTACTCATCGCGCATGCGCAGTCGACCCATTCTACTGTAGGGCGCAAGCCTGGCCCATAGAATCTCAGGTAGCGAAAACCCCAGGTCTCTCGCTCCACCCTATCCCGCGCCACACCTATGCGACCCGCTGTTCAGTGAGTAAAGCGGAGGAGGAGGAGGAGGAGGAGGAGGAGGAGGACACGCCACGGATTATACTGGGGAGATATAACTGACCACGGTGCAAAGGCATCCAAAGAACATAAACACTCGCTCTCCACATAAAATATCAAGTCCGCAAGTTTGAATTTCCAACTAATATCTCATGAGACAGACACGCGGCTATTCCCTAACCCATAGTTGTTGTTTGCATGCGGTGTGGACAAGCTCCTAGACGGACAAACAGGCAGACAATACCACGGATCGAAAGCAATACCATCACCTTCCCAACGTGGTTCAGGGTGATGACTAAAAGTGATTTTAGCATTTTGTGCTTGGTCTGCGCGCTCACCGTTAAAAACCATGCGCAACAGCACATTTTCTCGCAAGACCTTCAAGAAGATTCTTTGACCAACGCAATAGTTATAAACCTTGGTTTCTCTCTTATATGAAGTTAAGTGTTAGAATATGTTCGTAGCTGATGGCTATACCATAAAATGAGCCCCTGAGTCCATCCGTCCATCCGTCCGTGCCACTAGATAGTATATGAAATGTGCCGTGTGTGTGTGTGCGTGCGTGCGTCCGTAGTTGGGGTGGGTGAGAGCGCAATCGAGCTGCGGGTATTGAGCTAGTAATTTTGAGAAAGAATGTTTCGGATTCAGAGAATGTTCAACTATGATACTTTCAATGTATATAACACTATCAGAAGCATAAGGTGGCTCTGACCATACCTTTTATTTTATATGGTCAAATATGTATGTGTGAATATATCCTTCTGAACGTGCACAATCCTAAATCGGGACCCTTTCAGAATATAGCAAAAGAAAAACAAATACCAAAGCTACATCGCCTTATCACTTTTCGTGAGGTTCTCTGGCCAGAAACATAACACCTATTCCAAAAAGTTAAAACATAGAAATACATAAAATGATTTGCCTGAGGGCAATTTTATCAATGTTAAGATTTGCTGTTTAGCAGTCGAAGGCATGAAGGGTTCAAATGGTCGGCTTATATTCAACGAAGGATAAATTAAACGAGATACCATGGAGAATGGGATATGTCGGATCCATGAAATTAATGTAATAAGTCTCGAGTTCAGATAATCAACCCGTGTTAACCGCGACGTGTCGTTCATCACTCTGT
Source organism: Hanleya hanleyi (assembly GCA_036873755.1). Classification (NCBI taxonomy): domain Eukaryota; kingdom Metazoa; phylum Mollusca; class Polyplacophora; order Lepidopleurida; family Hanleyidae; genus Hanleya; species Hanleya hanleyi. The sequence continues at coordinate 154,621 of JAVTVY010033907.1, forward strand.
TGAAGCAACAGAATGCACATCGGTTTATAAAAGAATACACCCAGTCTATATACCTTAAACTTTCTCGCCTATCTCCGGAACGACAAAAAAACGAAAGCTGACCCCTCGCGACATTTAGTGTATCATATCGGGGCCATTTTGAGCCTATATGCATACCCCCCGAGTAGAGAATCATGGGTAAAGTCAAGATGGCGCCCATGTGGGGTATCAGAAAATTGATGTTTTCGTCAATTTTCTAAAAATTCCTGCTTTTCTTCGAGGAAAACTGGGCAAAATCTATTTTATTTCACATCAGACTACTATTTACTAATTTATCATGCAGTTTTTGCAAAGAAAACACATAAATAAAAAAAATGGAAAAATCTGACCAAAAAATCGACCAAAACAATTCCTGTCTTGGAAATGATGTCACCGTGACGTCATCAAAGCGCATCTTGTATTTATTTTACATTTTCGGGTAGAGCTC
>JAVTVY010033908.1:0-14991 GCA_036873755.1 Hanleya hanleyi
TTGCCAATTCTTTAAGCATGTGATAGCTTGAGCACAGAGGGGATTTGAAGATGGATTCGATGCGAGCTACTACAATCCACCGATTCCTCCTTATAATCTGATTGAAATTGGGCAGACAGGTAATCAAGACGAGCACCTAAACTTAAGCAATTCAGTCCACTTTCATCAAGCGATGATTCAGATCTGTGCATTGTATAGTGTGTACAATCAATTGTCTTCAGGAATTTAACTTTCATCTGGGGAGAAATTCCGAATATTGGATAAATCTTATCTGCCGGTCACTCGTCAGTTTATATTAATATTCATACAGCGAGGATACTAGACCCCATATTTCATTGTACAGGTCTAACTGACTTGTTCAGTTGAAGAGAGTATGAGTATGAAAAGATACAGACACATTGATGTATAATCAATTAATTACTAAGTCAATGAATGCAAACAATTTACCGATATTTTTACCGATAAATACTTGGGGGTCCAACAGCCTCATTCACATTGACTGTGACAGCAACGCTACATTTAACGGATTCCCTAAAAACAGTTGGAGTTTCACAGTCGACAGGCATTAGTTGAAATCAACTGCTACAATCTGATGAACTCCACGATCGTTCGTTCACATGACGTCATATTTTTGCATATTTCTTCCACTTGAGAAGAAAGTGCTTAGGCATCACAATCAGACTCTCTGATCAGCATGTCCAGAAATAAACTGTATTGAAACGCACAGCTTAGCGCACATTGCCCCGTGTCTTTTCTGAATGACCTGTTATTGGTGGAATGTCCCATGGAGGAAGAGCGTATGGTTTTGAAGGTCCGATTATCCTTTAGCATCGATCGGCTTCGTAGTCTCAATTGATTTATTACTCACGAATGGCAATATATCGCCATGGATAAATGTTTTTTGGCCTATACCATAGTTAAAGGACAGTGGTGCCTGTCTGCTAACGCACTTGTTAAATTAGGATGTCGTCAGTCATCCTTATGCCTACTCAGGGTTTCCGATGAGGTTCGATAGCTGCAATTGGGGCGATGCTGTCCAGACATTGTATCAGGAATCATTATTCCCTACACAATTTACACCGGAGATAAGAAACCAGGCGCCCGTTAATGATGACACGTTAAGACAGACAATCAAAACGGGCACCGACACTTACGCAACTTTCATTTTACTTTCATGTAGAGATGGAAATTGTCTCAGAAACCGGATTGCTAGATCTGCGCTTGTTCTATTGTGTAACATGAATTTGCTTCACGAATGTAAGTCTCCCGTGGAGAAGTGTTATATATTGGGGATAGATTATATCTGCCAGCTGCTCGCCAGTTGATATTATATAGCTATAGAGAGAATAGTACTACCTAGATATCGATTGCTAATCTTTGTATAATACAGGAGGAAAGTATAACTCCTTTTTCGAAATCGCTTTCCTAATAGAGAATAGTACTAGTCTCCATTGTCCAGTTTCAGTGAATAATGAATGTGATAAGATACAGATAATATATGGCAAAAAATATCTAAGACTATGGAGAGGATATATTCTTACAATATCTACATCGGTAAACCATTGCTATGTTCTGTTGACACATCCATGAAATGTCTCTCATAATTCAATCAGACAGACCGACTCCCCAGTTTCTGAGGTACATTTATCTACCCTTCTCTTCCTTTTCTTCTTCACCTTGAAAATTGATATAATTATATGGAAGAATAATACTTCTGAATTTTATGAACTGATATCATTAAGAACGGAGTATGATTTCGACTTGTAGGAAAATTATGAAGAAACTACTTTCCTCCTACAAAGATTCCCTTTTTTTTAGAAAGGTGCATTTTAGATTCTTAAATGAGTAAAATATTTCACAATGACTTCAGGTTAAGTGGGAAGATGGTTTTGAAAATTTGGACCTTCCAAGATGATTTTTTGGAATCCATTTGGGAACAAACAGTACACGGTTATATCCAATTATTTTTAGGATGACACATTCTTGGTTTTACACAAATACTTGTGCTGGATGGTCCAGTCCCGTGCGAGATTCGACCCCCTCTCCCCGCAGAGTTTGGCAATGAGAACACCTGACGAATTCGCCCAAGGTTGCTCCATAGTGAGGTGAACATTCTTCAATTAATAAACTTGCGTATGGCGACGAATGGTCTATATACTCATCATGTCCTCCCCTGTGTTGTTCTATGTTGTCTCTCAGAGAAGACGCTCTGAGTTGTTATGCTATTCCTGTGTGTTTTTCGTTCACAAAATAATCGGAAATCCCCGGGAGATGTGTGTGGACAGGGACTGACAATAGTCTTTAATTATAGCAAAAGTAAGATAGAATATCGATACGAGCAGGATGTATCATGTCAAATGATCAAGTTTGTAAGGCTATAAATCACACACTATAATCCACTGATACATCCATCGATCTGTCGCAGCTCCCGGAACTAGACAGAAAAAATAGCTGTAAAGAAATCACAGGGTCTAATTCAACTCTCTTTTGGTCCTGCTATCTCCGCTTTTTGGTTCTTTGTTGCACAGGCTATCACCGCCTTAATGTGTTAATGTCCCAAACTCTTAATCTTGACAAGCCATGTTATCATTTCGCAGAATTTGCCGATCATCAGTCATTCTATAATCGGTTTGTACCTCAGTTCCGCACTGACATCGATGTCATCGTCTTTAGTACACTTTCATTGAAATCTTTGTCATAGTTTGTTCACTGATGACGTCACGGTGTTATCATATTTCTCAGAACTATTTAGCCCGATGTCAATGTTTCTCAGACGACAATGCGATAAGATACAAGCCAATTTGGGCAAGAAAGATGAAGGGAATTGGACGAACGATAAAACTTAAATCTGAGAAATCCCTCATGTCTACATTCATGCCATATACTGGCCATGAGAAAGCACTGCTCAGGTACCACAACAAAAAGAAGAAACGGTCGACCTGAACATGTCCGGTGTAAAAGTATCAACTCTCCCCATAGGTGAACGTCTTATAACTGGAAGAACTGTCTCCCGTGAATGCTTCAACTCAGACAGAGGAGCGCATAATTGAGCCTCAACTATATTCGGGCTTAAATGTCTGCAACAATCACTAGGGCAAAGAGATCAGTCTTTTGCATTGCCTTCTTATTTTCAATTTATTCTCTACCCAAGGCCTTCCATCATCATCGACAAACGTTTTCATCTAAATTATTAAGTACGTACTGATTACTGAAGAGCACAAAGAGAAGTCTTCGGGAAGGTCGAAACCTTGGCCTTCAACAGGCCGCGCATTTCCCATTCGGATGTCGTCAATCATCATCGCTCAGTAGTTCCAGTGAATTTCAGTAGCTGCAATCGCGGCGATGTTTTCTTGTTACTTGTATCAGAACACGTTATTTCCAACATAATTTACATCAGGGGAAAAGAGATCAGGTCCACCTCATTACTGTCACATTAAGGCGATGGTAATTGGGTGAGATATTGTTCCCCAGTGTTGACCGTGACGAACAGGTGTCTTAATTATAACGCGATAGTCGTGTGCCCTGAATGTTTATTTGACAGCGAAGTGCGATTTTTTTCATCTTATCGGAACCAAAGTACGTATCCGACATCTGATAAGCCGTTGTCGTTTGCAGCGATTGGCCGCGAAGATGAATCGCGGCAAATGATTAAGGAAGATCATATCCCAACGTAGAATAATCATATATAAATCGGTTACATATGTATGTGATTCTCTAATTTACAACTTTCAAGGAGTAAACCTTTCGGAAGCAAACTTTTAAATTATGATTTCGCCATCTATTGATAATAGTCTTACTGATATAAAGTGTGATATGCCTTAGTCGTTCGATAAACCACTCGGGTATCAACCCTCGACTTTCGGTCTCGAGATGGTACAGGCAACTCTACGTGTAAGCCATCTCAATGTCTAGATGTGGAGATTAAGATACAGCAGTTCAGTTCTCAGCAGAACTCGCTCATTCTCCACCGCAACACCTCACCCACCATTAACCCTACCTGGCCTGAAAGTAGGGGGGGGGGGGGGCTCCCCTACCAAACTTTCTGCGCTATCTCCGGAACGACAAAAAATGGAGAGCTGAAACTACGTGACTTTATATTTTATCATATTGGGGTCATTTTGAGCCTATTTGCATAACCCCCCGAGCAGAGGATCATGGGTAAATTCAAGATGGCGACCACGTGGGGTACCAGGAAAGTGATTTTTTTCAAAATTTCTGCTTTTCCGCGATGAAAAGTGGACAAAAACTAATTTATTTCACACCACATTAATATTTACTAATTTATCATGCAGTTTTTGCGGAAAAATTGCGTAAATAAAAAAATCGGAAAATCTGACCGAAAAATCGACCGAAAAATGTTGTTTTTGAAAATGACGTCACTGTGAAGCGGCCATCTTGGATTTTTTTACATTTTCTGGTAGACCTTGACCCAAGGGTATGGTGTGGTAAGTTTCAGCTCCCTAGCTCAAGGGGTAAGAAAACTAATTAGGGGGGCCATTTCGCCCCCCCCCGGCCAGGATGTCCCAAAAAGCCCAGGCCAGATAGGGTTAAATGGTACTTATTGGACAGTTTCTTGTTTTAACTGCCATTTTTGAAGGAATACTTTCACCAATGCTTGACGACGCCACTCATGCGATCAATGCGAATAAATAATAATGTGGTGTAACGTATTGTTCTACCGAATGGGAAGCAGTGAACGGTGCGAGCAAGCGAGAGAGAGAGAGAGAGAGAGAGAGTTTTTGGCTACAAATTTGCCTGTTCTGCAAGCATATTGCAGTTGGATTTCAGGGGGGTTGACGCTAGATTCCTCCTTCAAATCTGATTTGAAATTGGTCAAACAGTTAATCAAGACGAGCACACATACTTACGCAATTCACTGATTTGGTCTAGCGGTAAAAATTAGATCTCAAAAACCGATTCAGATTTGCACATGTACATTTGCTTCAGGAATTTGACTTTCGTCTTGGGAGAAGTTCTGTATATTGGATGGATCTTATCTGCAGCTCGCTCGCCATTTTATATCATATTATCGCTAGCAGTTTTAGCATGTTTTTCTTTGTTACATACTTCCAGCCTAACCATGAAATGCATTCAATGCATCGAAACATAATATAAGTGAACAACAAATGTTATATAATGGAATAATCGAGTCCCGATTCTTATTACACAAATTACATCCAGCAGCCCACATTTCAAATTCCCATTGTAAAAGAATTAAATTATTACGACTTCACCCAGCAGCTCATGCGTCAAATTCTAACAGCTACTTAATTATATTACTGCTACATCCACGATGTGGAATTCACGTTGTTACACAAATGGAGTATTTCCAGGCATGTCATACCATTTTACCATACCTGGCAAGCTGGTCCTTGTCGCCTGTGGAGTGTAGAATGGCCCGATCCTCCCGGGGTGCAACAAGGAGGATTTACTATTTATATGATTTATTTTTAATTTATATTGGTCTTCATGCTTATCTACATGTAAGTATTCCACATGGAGCTGTGTATACACCACCATCTTCAACATTTTATTCTGGGATAAAAAGAAGCTGTTGCGAAGATTCCTAGGAGCCATAGATGCATGCACTTGTTGGATACACGGGGCTGGATACATTAATGGGGGGGGGGGGGGGCCACTTATCTCGCCCATTTAATTATTCCCGCCAACACCATGACGGTGCATTTATACTTAGTTATCTAAGATTAAAATAGAATGCTCTGGCATATTACAGCCCATCGCCCATTTTTTCAGCGGATTTCGTCGAATTAACTATTGATTAAGAGTACATGTAACAGTGTGTTGGCTAGACAGGTGTGCAGGAGTGATTAAGAAATGGTGTCCATGGAAGTGATTTTAAAGTTTCAGCAGTTTTGTCCGAGTCCACAGGCCGATGGTCTAAACTGGTGGACAGGTGCCAACTGGCGTTTATCTCGGAAATTTGAAACCAACTTCCGAAGGTGTTTATTTCGATTCGAACATGCACAATCGAACGTTTATTTCTATATCCTACAAATTCTATCAAATTAGATGTTCGTGTATGTCTTCCACGTTGATCAAAACAATTTGAAATGAAATTTTGACCAAATCCAATATGTATCGTATATATTTACGGAGATCCGGGTGTTATCTTTGCTTGGCTGCTATCTGATGGGTCCAACCGCACGAGAGTTTGCTTGGCTCGTTCGAGACGATGGATAACGACTTAGATAGTTATCGTGTGGCAATCGGTCTGTTTGGACGCTGTTACACCACATGCGCATCTTTTCACTTTAAATTATTCAATTTCTGGAAAACGAGCTTTTTCGCAAATATTTTCAAGTATCTTGTGACCTCGTCTCAATATATCCTGAATGCAAATTTCCTTCTGATTACCACCCTTTTGATACTTTCAGGCGATATTGAAACAAATCCTGGTCCTGATTGTGTCACTCACCCATCAATTGTCCAAAACAACGTTTGCGGCCTCGCTGACAAAATTCACTTGGTGGAAGCTAACCTAAGTAAATACGATATTATCGCCATTACAGAGAGTCACTTAACCTCTTTGATCTCTAATAGCAAATTATTACTTCCAGGTTTCCAAGAACCTTATCGTAATTATCGGCAACAGGCTTGGAGAGGAGTTTGTGTGTATATCTCTCAAAGTATTGCCGCCTCTAGGAGACCAGAGTATGAAACGAATGATTTGGAAATTATTTGGTTCGAACTATAAGACAATCCTCGGACATTAATATGTGTTATTTATCGCCCTCCTAATACACCGATTGCTAAAATGACAACTGTTGTCAGATAATATCGAATATCTCCGCGATTCCAACCCTGATAAAAACATTTTAGTTCTAGGCGACTTGAACGATGATCTATTCAATCATTCGAAGTATCACCTGCGCGATATAATAAACGCTCTTGGCTTTAACCAACTGATAACTGAAGCAACTCGGCCAGTCTCCAACTCTCTTCTCGATCCTATCGTATGTAATATGTTCAATCTTGTCTCTGACAGCGGGGTCCTGACCCCATTTTGTAGCGACCACGCTTCAGTCTTTGTTACTCTAAAATCACGTATTCCTAAGCGAAGTTCTTACAGACGTACAATTTGGAATTATGATAAGGCTAATTGGGACGAATTTCGAAGAATCTTAAACAATGCCAATTGGGACAGCTTGACGGACGAAAATGATGTGGATTTATGGTGCCATTGCATTACTTCAAACTTAAGCAATGCAGCTTCAACAGCCATTCCAAATAAATATGTAACTATACATCCAAATGATAAACCATGGATTACCAGTAAAGTTAAACATGAGATGAGAATCCGTGATAAAATGTTTAAGAAATCCAAGAAAACTCAGTCAGAGCCCGACGTTCAGTGTTTCAAATGCCAGAGAAACTACGTTAATTACCTCGTTCATTCTGCAAAAAACGAATTCAAAGATAAAACGGCTGAAAAGATTGAGACTGGTCGGGTTGGTTCAAAATACTTGTGGAAATTAAGTAGATCCTTCCTCAAAGACAGCAACTCCAATTTTAATGACATTCCCCCTCTAAAACGAACGAACGGCTCTTTCGCCTACGAGAGTAACGAGAAAGCTGACCTCTTAAATACATATTTCACGAATATAACAAATATTGACGAATCTAATGCACTGCTACCCCCTCTGTCTCTATATACCGAAAACAGTCTAGATGGTTTTATTGTAACTAATGCCGACGTGTTCGATACGCTTTCCAACCTGGACACCACGAAGGCAATAGGGCCAGACAAAATCAGTCCGAAATGTCTCTTTGAGGCAAAGTGTATACTCGCTCCAATTCTTGTTCGCTTTTTTAATCATTCGCTAGAAACGTCCAAATTTCCAAGTGACTGGAAAATTGCTAACGTAACCCCTTTATTTAAAAAGGGCGACCACCATCTAACCAACTATCGTCCAATATCTTTGCTGAGTTGTCTAAGCAGAGTCATGTCGTTTTCAATCAGTCGGGGTTTCTTCCATTCCACTCAACTGTAACACAACTACTCGATATCTATTTTGACATTGTTAAAGCGTTAGATGAACACAAAGAGGTCCTTTTTCTATTTTCTATTTTTTGATATCTCAAAAGCATTTGACAGAGTGTGGCATCGTGGCCTGCTTCTGAAATTGCAGCAGTTTGGCGTCTCAGGTAGCTCACTAAAATGGTTCGAAAGCTATTTACTAAACCGTTGTCAGCGTGTCGTAATACAAGGCAAGGAATCTACTATACTTCGCCTCAGAGCAGGTGTGCCTCAAGGCTCTGTTCTTGGTCCCCTCTTATTCCTGTTATTCATAAATGACTTACCTGGCAATATTTTAAATAGTATCCGGTTGTTTGCTGATGTTATATGTCTCTATGTTATTTCTGACAACTCTGATAACGCCCATTAACCAGGACATGGACACCATCTCACAGTGGGCTAGAACATGGCTTGTTGATTTCAACAAGGCAAAAACATCACTGCGGCATTCTCCATCTGATTTTCCCATCTTCTTTAGTAATTCGCCACTTCAACCGTCACTGAATCATAAGCATCTAGGAGTGACGTTCAACAACAAGGGTAATTGGAACACTCATGTTGAAAATGTCCTTAATACAGCACAGAAAAATTTAATCGTATTCAAAGGATTGAAATATATTCTGAATAGGAAATGTCTCGAGTTTTATACGGCCTAGTCTAGAATATGATGATGTTGTTTGGGACAACCTCATTCAAAATTTAATATACAGATTAGAAAACATTCAAAAGGATGCATTAAGAACCATAACTGGCGTTACTTCCACTGCTAGCATAGAATCTTTGTATATAGAAGCTGGTTTTGAAACACTGTCTAGGAGACGTCAAGTCCATTGACTTACAATGTTTTATCGTATTGTGAATGGACTGGCACCCAGTTCCTTGTATGATCACCCTCCTCCCACAGCCTATAATCGCAATCCGTACAATATGCGTAACGCAAACTATTTTACACCTTTCAGGTGTCGAACTGAGTTATTTAGGGGATCTTTCTTTCCAGCCACGGTTCACGATTGGAATGCCCTTCCAGCAACTGTTCAGAATTTACCGTCTCTGCCTGCTTTTAAACGCAAGTTATTAATTATGTCCTCAAAACCTAACCCACCGTTCTGGTACTGCGTGTGTCCTCGAAAAGAGACTGTTTCATTGTGTCGTCTCCGAAACGGTTGCAGCAATCTCAAAAGACACTTATTTGACAATTGCCTATCAGACACTTCTCAATGTAATTGTGGACATCTCAACGAGAATGCGGACCACTATTTTCTACACTGTCCCATCTTCCACACTCACGTATCTTGCTGCTAACTAATCTTGCAACTATTTACGATATCCCGAGTATTCCAAGTCCAAAAACACTATTGTTCGGCGATCTTGCCAAAGATGAGGTTACTAATGTTCGTATTCAAAAATTTCTGGGCGATTATATTACAAAAACTAAACGTTTCTGAGTTCAAACTACGTATATGTCCTATCTGCTCATCTACTGTTGTTTCAGTGTCCAGACAGGTTTTACTCGTCTGGTTCTTTCATTTTCTGGCAGCACGGTCACACCCCGAGCTTCTCTCAGTGAAAACGTAAATCTTAATCTTGATCATAGATTTGGTCACATTCGTTTAGCCTTGCTTTCCCTCTATCATTTCTTTCATTTGTAACTTGCCTGTTGTAATATATATGTTTTGTACGGGGAGACGCAATAATAAGTTGTCTTAATGCGCTCCCCATTTCATCTCAAAAGTGAATAAAATACTATTTAAACCAATTTTGAAATGAAGCGTCACTTCCAAGAGGTTTAGTGTCAATCGCAACACGTCGATTCAGTTTCTCGCCAAAATGAGATCAACATGAATATGCATGACAGCGCCGACATTCATGCCTCCGAAGCAAAATACCCCCATTCAATGACCCGCCGCTATTTTCGCATGTGTTCTCCGGTCAACTACTTTCCCTGGTTTTTCAAGCTGGTCACTGTGAACATTGTTGCAAACTACGGTAAAGTTTAAATCACGGGCGTGCTCACTATAGTTATGCCGCCAGCCGACGACGTTGCTTGAGAGAACACAAGTAGTATATAAGGTGCATTACAGGTCGCATTGACCTACTTTTTTGTTCCCCCCGGGCCGTATTTGGGGCGTAACTTGATCACATGACGATCATGTGATCGTTGGGGGAAAACTACCTCCAGCACAAGAGAGTTCCAATCTAGGGGGAGGTAACTCTGGGTGACTATAGTTCCGGCAACCTGTAACCTTTGTATTCCTCCGCGGTGATGCGGTCTGTGGCGGTGATGCGGTCGCGGGAAAAAGCTTCCGCGGAGAAAAAGTAGTCCCTGGACTTGAAATACGCTGCATGGTCCGATTGGGCCGAGTGAGGCTCTTTTCAGTCATGTCATGGGTGTTTTCACAGAATAAATAAATAAATAAATAAATTAATTAATTAATTAATTTTAATTAATTAATTTTAATTAATCAATCAATAAATAAATTAATTAATAAATAAATCAATAAATCAATAAATAAATCAATAATAAATAAAAATAAATAAAGAAAAAAAAAAGTGAAACTCTATACAACGAACCCGGGACTCCTCTTTATCTAGAGGCAGACACGTTACCCATTACGCCACGAGTCTTGCTGTATATTCCAACGTTAAAAATGGTCTATATATGTCTAAGGTCCATACTGGTGCACTGGCCAATGTTGAATCTAATGGGAAACTTACTTCTATACATTTGCGGTATGGTTGTTCGGATTTATTTTACTCGTCTCGTCATGTATAACATTATGGGAAGTGTTGCGGAGCGAATCGGTGAAATTTTTGAAAAAAGTCACCGAAATCTGTAAATAGCTCCAAGGGAGACAACTCGTGTCGGGACTATGACAGCCACTCGTGGAAGTATTCGGCAATCTGTAAGGACCGCTAGTGGACCGATTGGGTCGAGTGAGGTATCAATGTGAAGCATTCGCGAAGGGGCATGTGATGGGCTGGGTGTGGGGTTGAAATAGCGGCATTCTGCGCATGCGCGGTGGCCCAAGGGTATGGAAATAGCCGTGTTGGAGCTAGGGGAGTCCCTAATGGTCCAATGGGATCGAGTGAGGTATCCAAGTGAAGCATTCGTGAAGGGGCATCTGATGGACTGGGTGTGGGGTTGAAATAGCGTCATTCCGCGCATGCGCGGTGGCCCAAGGGTATGAAAATAGACGTTTTGAGAGCTAGGGGAGTCCCTAATGGGCCGATGGAGTTGAGTGAGGTATCAAAGTGAAGCATTCGTGAAGGGGCATCTGATGGGTTGGGTGTGCGGTAGGAATATCATTCTGCGCATGCGCAGACGCAATGCGGAGCTCTCGTCCAATCAGAAGCGAGTATTTCAAATCCGTCACAGAGCTCAGCCAATCAGAAGCGAGTATTTTGACCCGATGCATTATGGGCCATATCCAAGATGGCGGCACGTATGCTCAAGATGGCGGCACATCCGGTGTCGAAAACTGGCCATTTCGTCGGGATGTGGTCACCTAGTGTCGAAAACTGGACCTTGTATGGGTCCTGCTAGACGTTTTGGAGCTAGGGGAGCCCCTAATGGGCCGATGGAGTTGTATGAGGTATCAAAGTGAAGTATATTTCAAGCATGGGTGGGTGCATGTAAAATTTTTCCTGAAAAATACGGAACACGGACTTTATCCTAAATTACGTGAAAATGCCTATATGGGGTATGGGGGTATAGGACCATCCTGGGAAACCTACTTCTCGACATTTGCGGTATAGGTTGTGGGGTCTCGTTTTCTTAGTCTCGTCAAGACAAACATGATAGGAAGTGTCCTGGAGCGAATCGGTGAAATTTTTGAAAAAAGTACGATATACACCCATATAGTCCCATACTGGGGGTATAGGATCAATGTTTGTCCCCATGGGAAACGTACTTCTATACATTTGCGGTAGGGTTGTTTGGATTTGTTTTTCACGTCTCGTCATTTAGAACATGATAGGAAGTGTCCCGGAGCGAATCGGTGAAATTTTTGAAAAAGTTCGAGGAGCCCCATATAGACCCGTATAGTCCCATACTGGGGTATAGGATCAATGTTTGTCCCCCTGGGAAACGTACATCTATACATTTGCGGTAGGGTTGTTTGGATTTGTTTTTCACGTCTCGTCATTTAGAACATGATAGGAAGGGTCGCGGAGCGAAACGGTGAAATTTTTGGAAAAAGTCACCGAGGCCTGGGTAGGCCCATAGGCCTATACTGCATGGTTATGGGTGTATAGGCCCATACGGGGTGGACGTGTTGGGGTCTAGGTGAGTCCTTAATGATCCGATGGGGTCGAGTGAGGTCTTATTTTGAAGATCTCGTGGAGGAGCACTTGACTACACTAATGGTTCGTCCGTGTTCAATAGTCTGCGCATGCGCAGTCTGGCCGTAGTATAGAAAGCAGGCATTTTGGGTGGTATGTGGGTGTGTGTTTGGGGGTAGAGATGGGCTATTCACGGTTCGAATGGGTCGTGTGAGGTATCAATGTGAAGCTTGTGTGGGGTAGAGTCAGAATGGCGTGTTTTTAAGTGCAAGTCGCGTCAATCTGCGCATGTGCAGCCTGGCCGTAGTAGAGAAAACAGGCATTTTTGGGGGTATGTGGAAAGGATCCCATCATCAGAATCTGTCCGTCATCTATTTGACCCAGAATCTCTTTCCTCAAGGGAAGGCGTCCAGAGATATTGCCTTGAACTACCAATACTTTGTGTTGTTCTCCAATCTTGGTCCGAATGCGTCGTATGAGGTGTCATATTGTAAGCAACGCCCGCCAACGCTAAGCTTAACGCTTCAACGCCCTGGTGAAATAGCTCAGAAGTTCTGATTTTCTAGATATTCCATGGAATTGACACCAATTCATCGAAATGCAGTGACGCCCGTCAACGCCCGTCGTTACGCCTTAACGCTCTTACATAACGACTTGACGTCATGATATAGACCGGAGAGAGAACAACAACAACAACAAGGATGACACATGAGAGAACAACAACAACAAGAAGTTTTTTCATATAGTTTATTTTCCCCAATGTTACATCATACCCACGCTGGGGGAGCCGCGTTGGGTATGTTTACAACTCAAAAAGACTCTTGCCCAATCAGAGGCCACCATTTGTATCTGTCATATTCGTTCCTGTCCGTTAGATGTATTCTTGTCCAATCAGAAGTCTCCATTTCAGAAAGTTCCATCTTCGGCCATGTTCGCTCTGAACCGTTTATTCTAATCATCGGCGGGCAGGCCAGGATACCGTTGAGGCAACATATCCTCAGATAGTTGTTTGCGCATTCTGAGTATTCATCAGTGCACGAGTGACGCATTCAACCGATGGCAGTGGTGGATCAGCTTGGTAAGGAAAAACGTAACATTGGTCACCCTCTTCACTGTCCACTTGGTGTTGGGTCGTTGTTGTTGGGCCCATCCCAAGACATTCAATTGTTCCACTTGGTCCAGCATCATCTCTAGTGACCTCCGGTCATTGATGGTAAACGGTTGGTCGTACACTGGGTGAATGGCACTGGAACAGAAATAGCGCAATTCACCCGTCACCTTATGGCATAAGATGTACCCAAATGCTACATTTAATGTGAAGGCCGTAGGTTGGTCATTGAAGATGGTTTCCACGCAGCTGCGTAGACGGGTGAGCTTGGTCAGTGGGAAATTGTAGATATCTTGAATAGGGTGATGACGGTGGAAACAGTGCCGTGTCATGGTCCAATGGCGCCGAGAGATGTCACTCTCTACATGATATTCGGGTAAGAGATCGCTAGGAACATTTATGGGCTCGTCCAGAAAATGTTCGATGTATGACGTATGACTCGAAACCGTAACGGTGGGGTCCGGCTGGAAATCCAGGCTCTTCCCAACTGTGGGTATAGGCGGGCTCTCCGTCATCGCATCACCAGTGGCGTTCGTCTCCCCGGGCTTATCTTCACTGGATCTGACCTTCCGCGGCTCCTCTTCAGTAGGAAGCTCGTGGACTGAGCGTTCATGGCGCTGTAAATGATCTGGGCGCTGAAACGACAGTGTAGGCCTACATATCCTACAGCTATACCGGGCGGTTCCATCGTGCTTGGTAGCCTCATGGCGGCGCAAGTCGTGCCGGCGAGTGAATGATTTCGAGCACGCAGTACAAGTGAACATCTTGGTGGTTGACAGAGTGTCTGATGAAACGGCCAGGCCGTTTCCTTTTTATAGCAAGCTAGCTGTTGATCTATTTTTAGCACAATCAGTTCAACTTGGACGTCAGCGACCGGGGTGTAGATCCCGATTTAAGGGATGTTCGCGTCATCTGTGACGTCATTAGTGACGTCATCAGTACGAGTAGTGGCGAAAGTGGACATTTTGGAGCAGTGAAGGAAGGTATTTGGGGTAGAGAGGGACCATCCTTGGTCCGAATGCGTCGCGTGAGGTGTCATCTTGTAGCTCTCTGGATGTAGATCCCGATTTAAGGGATGTTCGCGTCATCTGTGACGTCATTAGTGACGTCATCAGTACGAGTAGTAGCGAAAGTGGACATTTTGGAGCAGTGCAGGTAGGTATTTGGGGTAGAGAGGGACCATCCTTGGTCCGAATGCGTCGCGTGAGGTGTCATCTTGTAGCTCTCGGGATGTAGATCCCGATTTAAGGGATGTTCGCTTCATTTGTGACGTCATCAGTGACATCATCAGTACGAGTAGTGGCGAAAGTGGGCATTTTGGGGCTATGTGGGTGTATGTTTGGGGTAGAGAGGGACCATCCTTGGTCCGAATGCGTCGTGGGAGGTGTCATTTTGTAGCGCGTAGGGTGTAGATCCCGAGTTGAGGGATGTTCGCTTCATTTGTGACGTCATCAGTGACATCATCAGTACGAGTAGTAGCGAAAGTGGGCATTTTGGGGCTATGTGGGTGTATGTTTGGGGTAGAGAGGGACCATCCTTGGTCCGAATGCGTCGTGGGAGGTGT